>JAKCPI010021794.1:0-23191 GCA_023213315.1 Euborellia annulipes | reverse complement strand
ATATTTAAAGACACTTATCTTGTCTCCATTCCAAAGATTTTTTGGACGAAAAAATTCGCATACTTGTTGAAGGGAAGAAAGAAGGGTAGAATAAATATCCCTTATTACAGATAACTAGTGGTCACTAAGATCTAAAGTACTATGATAACCAATAGTCACCTGAAAGTACAAGCTGACAATTTGATTACTCTGTTTTTCCTGGGGAGAGAAACCCCCTTTCTGCACTCCCTTGTCATCATCTACTTACTATTCATGAGTTAAACTCCTTTATTAATTTTTAAATAGGTGCACGTATTTTATTTAAATATCTCTTGTAAATGTTAAAGATTCCGACAGGTTTATTTATAATTTAATAACACCTTTGACCTGTAAATGACTTGTCTCTCGTGATCTGTGACCTGGACATTGAGATTCCCTGGACCAACTCCTCCCCTGTTGATCTTTGACCCTGGGATGCTGCCTCTGACCAACTGGACCGGTTTGATTCCGCGCGTGGCTCCATAAAGGGATGATGCCAGTTTCGGTGACCGGTTGAGCAAGAGTCAGGGGTCATCTGCCACGTGTGGTCACTCCTCTCAATTTTATTATTTTTTAATTTATAATTTGCTAACTGTTTTGTATTTTACAAAAATTCTCCCAATGTGCATTAGAATATTAAAGTCAATATAATAAATTGATGTTATAATAACATGGAATTAAGTTTTGATAATATTTACCAAAACTTTGATAACAAATTTATAAATATCTTAAACTCTGAATACTTAGCTTAATTTGTATAAGATATTTTAGCCCTATAATTATACTTAACTCTGAACGTTGAATTAATTCAGAGTAAAATACAAATTATACTCTCTCTCCCGGTTTTCTTGAGCGGTTATAATAACTATTTGATTCATTCAAGCCGCTATAGGAATTTGAAAACGTACTATTTGGAATGCACTTGATTGTAGTTTGAATTAAAGGGTGGAGCTACTTATGCAATGATTTAATTAGAGATAAGAATCCATCCCCATTTCGAGTGGGGAGAAAGCAAGGATGCATTGTGATTCTTCAAGTGGCCTCAAACAATAATTCTTAGCACTTACTTTGTTAGGAAAAAAATCCCAGATCTAAAACAGAAAAAATTAACATGTTAGAAACTAGTTACTTTAACTTGCTATTACAACTCGTATTAGTGCCAAAATTAAAATATTTATGAAAGAGCCTCTGATACACTTTGCGCTTCTTAAAAAATAAAAAAAGTAAAAAAGTTATTACTGATCTATCTAAATAAAAAATTTTTATCACAAATCCTAAAATAGGCTAAGTAGGCTATAGTCTTTTATAATATTTATTTATTTATTTATCCGTCCGTCTATCACGCTTTGTTTGACCAACTTCCCGTTGGAATTTTGAAACGAAATTTTGCAGTCTTATAAAGGACGTTATGGAGAGTCCAGGAAAAATACTCGGGTCCCGAAATTCTTAAAACATTTTGAGTTATTAATTCCTAAAGTTACGATTTCTCCCATAGGAAATGTATAGAGATCTATTTTAGTATTCTTTGTAGTTGTGTATTCTATGAATGTCAACAAATCCTCAAGCAGGCATTGGATTGGAATACGTAGTAATAATAATTTTCTTTGCCCCCGAGTTTGGCGTAGTAGGTAGCGTGCCTACCTCCTATACCAAACGTCGAGGGTTCGGACCCAGGCAGTCGGATGATTTTATTTAAGCAATTTGGATACCAGTGGCTTAAATAGAAATGCCTGGACCCTCAATAGATATATTCATTACAACGGTTATCGTCAAAGTCTTATATGGCCTAAGTTGCCGAAAAGACTGTGTGAATGTGTGTGTGAGTGTGAGTGTGAATGAGAAAAAGTGTGAATGTTAAAAAAAATGATGTAATCAGTGTGATTGATTGCATCACCTATTTCATTTCCTTAAAATTCAAAGGACTCAAAAAAAGAAAATGGTAAACAAAATAAGTCGAAAATTTGAAAAAAATGAAAGCAAAAGGTTAAGAATAATTCTTTTTGTTAATGCATTTTAAGATGGAATAATGAAAAATCAATTAGTAAGCAACCATTATCAAGTAGGACACAAAGAGAAGAGAGCAAGAGGTCTGTCAAATTGTAGGACAGCTATTCGAGCCGAATAGCGTATAACGTTATAAACGCTTGAGTCAAGATACACAAACGGTTTGGGATGCCATGTGCCCATCAGGAAATCAGAAATGGCCATTGCTGTCCAGACAGCCGGCGCCAGACTGCCAAAGGGCATGCAAATGAGAAATCATGTCATCGCAGATGGCAGATGCCACGGACAACCCGAGGCCCATTCTCCAACTCGGTGCATTTCACCATGTCTAAAATCTCAAAGACAAATACAAATGCAAAAAAGATTTATAGAATATAGACTATGTGAATTCAAATGACAGCGTCACATGATTATGTTTAAAAATTAAGTTTTGTTTAACTAGTCCCTAGACGGACACCGGAAGCAGGATTATTCTAGTGATCTTTATAGAAGCAGACCAATTACGCAACCAAACTCCAGTTGAGATGGTTAGGAGTGAAATAGGTGACAAAGAAAGGGCAGAAAAAATCTTAGTTCAGATAATTCATAGTCCCCAAGTCTGGGAATACCCCTAAAGAATACCTAAATAAAATAGCTTTAGAAGGTTATGGAGAAAATACACCAGCGGTTGCTTTCCACTTTAAAATAATTTATTTGGCAAATATTTCGGATTGTCTACGCAATACTTGCTCGCCTTCAGCGAGCAAGGAGGGCCAGGAAGCGAAGCCCCACCGAAGATGGGCATTGCGACTAGTTTTATATAAAATTGAAATTCAGCACAAAAATCATTAACTGCACTGATGATTAGCGGCGTTACGCAACTCGAAATATACGCATAATAAATAGTGTTGGATAAAACAGGTTTTTCCTAAAAAATTTATTAATACTGGTAAGTTACTTTGCAAAATTATCGCTGGGCGATGGCTTATCGCTTATTTGCCTCCCGCTTTCTGAAAAAATCCCTCTAACAAATCATATTGTTATACTCAAGATGACCAGGCGTGCTACCAGTCGAGTTGTCAGTAAAATAAAATGATGTGAGAGTAGTCAATCAAACCCGCTCTATTATTATTCTAAAATATTATGAGATTTAATCAACAGATTCTTGGTTTCAGAGCGAAAATAAAATAAAGCTTAGGGGAATTGCCTCAACCCTTTTAATGTTAAAACAAAAGGTGATTTATTCAATGAGCAGCGTATTAATTACACCCTCTTTCTATCCAAAAGAATTTCCTCGTCTCTGATTGGTCAGAGAGATCAGGAGGGTGTTGGTTGCCAGGGCTCAAGGCCTAAGGGTCCGAAAGGGTCGTCTTCTCAAATTAAACCATATCACCATGGTGTGGATGCAAGGTTGCAATCGCACTCCTGGAATCCGTAGAAAAGCCCTCTGGGGGAATGAATGATTAGATTTCAGACGTAAACGAAAATATTTTTATTAAATCTTCTGAGAGGGGATTTTGTTTACAAGACCATGTTATATTAGTAAAAAAAAAAAAAAAAAAAAAAACATTCGTTTTTTTGAAAAATTTTCTAAAATTTGAGATTATTTGTTTTTATAAGATTAAATAAATACCGTAACAAATAGGATGCAAATTTAGAAAATTAAGAGATGCCAGCAAAGATAAATCCTGTGAAAGAATCTCTGGAATTTTGTAGAGTATACTTAAATAGTTAGCATTCCACAAAGTTGTTGTTGGCTGAGATACGATTTATGTAAGCACTTGTAATTTGGAAATTTTGTATTTTTTTTTTTTGAATAAAAATTTTTATTGAAAATAAGTATTTATCAATAAATACCCAAACGTTGCATTAGTATGATAAAGGTGTGCGAGAAATAAATCAACAGAAATGCAAGAATCACTTTATACTAGTATAATCGCAAATATTCTCTCTGAATTAGAACTCGATCTATCAAGTAGATGTTTTTTTTTTTTCAATAGACTGTCAAAAAGACAATTATCGTAAGTTTATTTAAATTCAAACATGAATTTCTTTATTATTATGGGAGATTTTAATTATAGACCACTTTTGTATTAATTATAAATTCAAAATATCAATTCTGTTTCGACTGCTTATCCTGCAGTCTTTTTCAAGTACTGTACACTTGCAACAACGCCAGCGCCAACTATAGTCATACCCTTGAAGTTAGACACAAACATCAAAGAAAGTGTTTACTTAAAAATTTATTTCCTTCTTGTCTTTAAACTTGAATTTTGGGGGCAACATTTTTGAGAAGAGGCGCAATTCGGACTGTCGTACGTCCTGAAAGAGGGGGGGGGAGATTGGTATAATGACAGAAGAAAAAATACTATCCTTGGCTTGAGTAACTTGTAGTTGCCATCCATTTAGTGAGCCCTTGAGTGAATTTTTATGTATTGAATAAAGATAATTGATATTGTTACCAAATCGCCTATAATATAGGGAATGTCCACGAAAAGCCTATCTATTCATTTGGGCCCTTCCCAATTTGGAAATTATGCTCTAATCATGGGTAGGCTCCCCCAAATGTCGGAATTAATGTTATCCCTGTCTTCTCATTTATTCCTCCATCTGCATTCACACCACTTTTAATTACTCTTATAAGCATTTTCCTATTAAGTAGCTCCAAGGCCTTTCATCCGCAATCTCAATATATTTCTTCAAATAATGAAAATATTAATTTTAAAAAGACTCTAAATAATTATTTTTACTGGTAATAAATGGATTTGATTAAGATATCATTTGTATACCTTGGCCTAAGTTGCCGAAAAGACTGTGTGTATGACAGGGGCGTATATTTTTTCCTGGAGGGGGGGGGCCTGAACTCAAAAATTTTTCTGCGGAAAATTTTTTTTTTAAAGAAACTAAATTTTTTCCACCCGCCCTGCGAACAAATTTTTTTTACCGGCCGTGAAAATCATTTTATCTCTTTTTTAGAGACACGGAATTTTTGTATTCCCGCGGAACATTTCCCCTTTTGAGGAATCTAAGTTTTCACCCTGTGGAAAAAAATTTTTACAGGGCTACTGCGGGACCGATCAAGCATTTCGGGGGGGGGGGGGGCGAGATCTGCTAATGTCTGTATATCCCTATATATGTATATGCATTTAGAAAATTTCGGGAGGGCCCGGGCCCCCTCGGTCCCCCCTTATATACGCCCTTTGTGTATGCGTGTGTGAATGGGAAAAAGTGTGTTTTTATAGTCTATATAAATATTCGTAAAATAAGTCAAAATAAGCACGAAAGGGAAAAAAAAGCAAGAAAACGCAAAAAAAGCATAAAAAATGCAATCTCATTACACTTACAGTAGTTTTTCGTATTTCGTGTAGAAATTAAACATCTTTTGGTTGCTTATAAAATTCAGGAATAAGCATTTTGCTTAAAATGCGGTCTCTACTTGTAACCTATTGTTTTTTAATTTTCTAATTTTCATTTAAACATAATCAACTACTTCGTAATTTAAATTAAGTAAAGTTTTTATTGTTCATTCGACACCTTTGTCTTATTAATTCCTTCCTGATGGTCGTAAATTTTTATATTATTATTTGGGAAAATGTCAACGTATTTGTACCATGGTGTTTAAATAAATAAGCAAGATAGGTAGAAGTGCTATGAACAACAAATTTTAAATGTTTTTTATTTATAATAGAAGTTGGATTTTATTATTTTTTATTTTGAAATAAAAACAATTATTTAAAATTATCTGTCTTTCATTAAAATAAAACTATTATAAATTCATTTAGTTGAAAAATGAAAATAAAAAGTATGCTGTGTTTATTAAGCAAATGAATGTGGAGCATGCAGTGTGAGCGAAAGAGAAAGAGAGAGAGAGCAAGTGATTGTACTTTTGATTAAACGGGGGTGTTGCATTCCTCGGGGCGCAATTGCGCTCCCGCGAGTCATATACGCGCAAGGGCCATCCAAACTGCGCGCAATTAGGCCGTTGTAAGAAAAATGACAATTGTCGGATGCCACCAAAGAGAAAAGACGAGCAGCCCTAGGAAAAGGGCGTTTTATCGTAGGAATGCACCCGTCTCAAGGGACACCACGCTAATGGCAAACGAAGAGGACTTACTTCACTTACATTTGGATTATTTTATAAATTCCTATTTGCTCTTTAGATGATTTAATAAATATAAGATGATGTGAACAGTAACGTAACTAGGTGGGGACGAAGGGGGGCGCTCGCCCCCTCCGCCCCAGACTGATCAAGTCTCAATACCGACATAGGCGCACTAGGGCATGCAAGATATAGCCCAGGGACGGTTTATAATATTCTTTCCATAGATTGCCCAAAAAATTGATAGTTTTTTTTTTTTTTTATTATATTACAACGTAAAAAACTGCGGCCTAGTCGCCCCCTCCGCCCTCAAAAGGTAGTTACGACACTGGATGTGATGATTAAAAGATGGAAGAGTACCCGAGTCGAAATTGAACGCTTGGCTTGAACCTTGTTTGTAGTCCTCAATTTTCTAGTTATTTGATCGTATGGTAGATATATAGTATTCTTATATTCTTAGATTAAGTCTATTCTTAGATTAAGAATATTCTTAGTCTGAGTATATTCTTAATTTGAGGAAATTCTTAAATCAAGAATATTCTTGGACTGAGTATATTTTTAATCTAAGAATATTTTTAATCTAATCTAAGCTTCAAAGAGATTTCAGATTTAGGTAGATGGATTTTGCAATTTATAATAAAGAAAAACAAAATTTCTCTTATTCTTTATTAAAATTTATCGGCCAACTCGATGCGCAAAATAAGTTTCGTCCTATCAGACATCATCAGGAATCTAAGAATTTACTTAGAATCTAAGAATTTTCTTAGAATATTCTTATAATGTAAGAATATTCTTAGAATCTAAGAATTGACTTAGAATCAAAGAATTTACTTACGTTAGAAAGAAGAATATTCTTAGATTGTAATTAAATTTTTAGAATTTAAGAATATTCTTAGATACTAAGTAAATTCTTAGATCTAAGAATATTCTTATATACGCCCCTTGTGTATGCGTGTGTAATGTGAAAAAAGTGTGTATTTTTAATAAAAAAAAAAAAAAATTATAAATATTCGTAAAATAAGTTCAAAAAAAATAAAAAATAAAAATAAGCATGAAAGGGAAAAAGCATGAAAACTCAAAAAAAAAGCATAAAAAATGCAATCTCAATACACTTCGTTTTTTGTAATTCTTGTAGAAATTAAATCTTATATTCAAAACGTAGACTCACCGAGTACTGCAAACCCGACACTGAGGAAGACAAGCTGGAAGCTGTCGAAACCTACATTGGTTTGTTAACCTTTAAAATAAATATGATTTTTTAAAAAAATTGTATTTTTTATTTGTGTACTGAAAAGGCCTAAACCTCACTATTGATTAAATCTTATGGTTGCTTATAAAATTCAGTAATAAGCATTTTGCTTAAAATCCGGTCTCTAATTATAATATATAGAAACCAACTAACAACTCTTTCTCTCTCTCTCTCTATTTCACTTTATTGTCACAAACAGAAGAGGCAAAGGCATGCATTAATTTAAATCAAAAGAATTATATCAAAATAGTTTTCAATCAGCCTCGTGACAAAGTGGTATATAATCCATTTTGTTCCAAAGTGATTATCTTTTCCCCATTTATCTATATAGAGACGAATGAAAGGGCGTGATAAGAAAGCAGGAGAGAAGAGAGAGAGAGAGAGAGAGGGAATGAAAAGAGGTGAAATGAGAGAGAGAGAGAACTCATGCAAGAGGGTAAACCCAAATAACATTAAGATCTAACATTAAGATGTAACTATGTCCATAAACACATTTCTATTGCGTGCTTGGATCGTAATCTTCTGGCTCTCTCCTTCCTCTCTCTCTCTCTCTCTCTCAAAATGGAGGAATGAGTCTGTTCTCTTCTCAAACCACCCCCGACCGACCTTCAACGGAGAAAATTCAAAACTATTTGCTATTAAAACTTGCATCCCCTCCTCACTCCCAAAAACGATTTTCCTAACAAATAATTAAACAGTGAATCTTTTCTTTTAGACGTCTTAACGGAATAATATAAGGTCATATTATATCAATTAATGAAATGGAGAAAATAATATTTTAATTAAAAAATAAATTGTTGGAAAATTCAAAGTGAAATAAGAATAAATAAAATATTATATTAATCATATGCGAGGGGCAGTTTTGATGTTTAAAACTTGTGTCCTTGGGTCCTGTTAAAATATTTAAAAAAAATAATGTCATATGATATGATTTTCTTAGAAATATACAAAAAAATTTATCAAATGAAAGTGGAAAATGAAATTTTCTAAAGCCCCATTATTTAAAACAAATTCGAACGCAAAATGATATTCAAGACATACTCACCAAATTGAATGAAATGAAAGAACACTGCCTCTAAGGACACGAAACTTCGGACCACGTCTGACAATTGTGAGTAGAGTCGATTCTGAGAAAGGCTTGCAACCGCTGGAGCCTGCTGGAACAAGGATCAAATAAATTAGTATTAGTATTATTAGTAGACAGACTAAATACTGTATATATTCTTATCTGCATATGTGTGTGAGTGCAAAGCATTTATTAGGCCTATATAGAGTAAAATTAATTAGAAATAATTAAAAACCCCTGATGTTTCAATATATTTATTGGTATAAATATTTGATATACAAGGTAGGCGCGCTACCAACTACACCAAGCGAAGCGGGCCGGTTGCTTCACTTCTAGTCAACTAAAAAACTTATCCGACAGATCCTGAGGTATAAGAAAAAAAGTATAGTAAAGTTAGATACTTAATCAAGGCATCATTTATAAAAAAATTAAAATAATTAAAGCTAATTAATTTTTTTTTTAATTTTTTTTTAAATTTCTAAAAAACTGACTTGGGATACTAATTTCACCTCTTAGTCAATCGTTATATATAGGGTCTTAACTAGTTAACTACATATGTTCCGGGCTCTTATTTAATCATATGATTAGCTTAACTAGATGTGAAAAGACTCAAAAGTCATAGACAACTAGCTTATCCGAGGTTAATTAGAACTGAAGCAACCGGTCCTGAGCCGTGTTGATAGTTTATTTTAATAAAATTGAAGGGAAATTTTCAATGAATTAATTAATCTTGTAAAAAACAAAAATTTAAAATCAATGTGAGTGTAAATTCTATCGAACGTATAGTTTATAATGATACAGGTTATCGAAGCCCACCGAAGGCGGGCCACGCGGCTAATTTTTTCTTAATTTCGCTAATTTAAAGGCGCATTCTGTACTCATTTGCCAGAATATAAATACAAATCAAATTTTTAAGTATTAATTTTTAAAATTTTACATTCAAAATAATTTTTTTTTTTTTTGGAAAAAAGTAATTTTTTTTTAATTTCGAGGGGGGGGGGGGGGGGTAATTACCCCTTTACCCCCCCTTTATCCGCCCTTGTATTCATGTAATAATCAATAACATGAGAATATATTTCAAATGTTTCTTTTGGAATTCCCTAAATAACGACAAGAGGAAAATATTCTCTTTACAGAAAAGAAATGGTTTCATTTTTGCATTTTGTAGAGTCAGAAAACAAGAAAAGAAAAAGAAGAAAATGCGGGGGGAGGATTTTCCTTTCACAATTCATTAAAATTATTCACCCGGGTTCACTCTTCTACCTCCCCCCCTCCCCCACCCTCCAACACTTCTCCTTTTTCTTTAAAACTAATGGGGATTCAAGTAAGAGTAGAGAAAAACGAAGGAGGGGCTGGATGGCTATTCCCAATACGTTCGTTTTAACCGGAGGGGGAGCCAGCGGGGTATTTATTAGCAATTTAAAACTTGTTCAACATAATTTTTTTTATTTTAAAAAGTTTTAATTGCATTATTAAAAATGAATAAGATATCAAAATATCGATTTTTCTTATTATTAATATTATGATATTATTTTAAAATTACGTTAAAGTGGCTCGTTTTTTTTTTTTTTTTTTGTTTAAAAAAAAAGTTTACTAAAGTTATCTTAAGTATATTTATTAAATGTTCTTTTAATCATTCTTATTCTTTTTTTAACATTGAGTTGAGTGTTTCTCAATAAGAGGGTACAAAATAGGTAGGTTAGAGCCGCCAAATAGAGTCGGGTTTTTAGAGATATTAGCCGCGCCGCCCGCCTTCCGCTTAATCTCTAGCGGGCGTACGGAAAATAATAAGATTTAATATTATTAATCGTTATTGAAAAGGAAATATTTTTATATGAGAATAGGAGACCTTTTCATTAGCATTCACTGACAATGCAAAGAATCTCAGCCAAAAACATCGGAGATGCAAAAAGGGGCGCCTCGCATTATTTTTGCCCAGCGTCGAGGTGAAATCAAAAAAATGCGCCTCGCTTTTGTGATTTATATAAAAGCGAGGAAATATTTTCACTTAAATAAAACCCCTACAGAATTTTATTTGTTTCATATATCCTCGCTTTTATATAAATCAGAAAAGCGAGGCGCATTTTTTTGATTTCACCTCGACGCTGGGCAAAAATAATGCGAGGCGCCCCTTTTTGCATCTCCGATGTTTTTGGCTGAGATTTCACTTCTTTTTGTGAAATATTACATTTAAATTTTATTTAATAATTTTTGCTTATTAAATATTAAGTTATCCCATGAATAGATCTTTTAATATGCATTCCAAACAGTAAAAAATAAATACATCGTTTGGTATTAATTCAAAATGATAAACATAGGATTTCACCAAATTTTATAAAATTTTAGGATTTTTATTTTTGTTATGTTGGTAAGATGTAAATACATCGTTTGGTATCCATTCGAAACGATAAACATAGGATTTCAGTAAATTTTATAAAATTTTAGGATTTTTATTTTTGTTATGTTGGTAGAATGTAAATACATCGTTTGGCATCCATTCGAAACGATAAACATAGGATTTCACCAAATTTTATAAAATTTTAGGTTTTTTATTTTTGTTATGTTGATGGAATGTAAATACTTCGTTTGGTATCCATTCGAAACGATAAACATAGGATTTCACCAAATTTTATAAAATTTTAGGATTTTTATTTTTGTTATGTTGGTAGGATGTAAATACATCGTTTGGTATCCATTCAAAACGTTAAACATAGGATTTCACCAAATTTTATAAAATTTTAGGTTTTTTATTTTTGTTATGTTGGTGGAATGTAAATACTTCGTTTGGTATTCATTCGAAACGATAAACATAGGATTTCACCAAATTTTATAAAAAAAATTTCATTTTTTTATTTTTGTTATGTTGGTAGCACTTCTTTATCACGTTAATCTATTGTATTTCTATCTGAAGGGATCCATCCTAAAATTTTTTATTCCATTAGGGATGAAAATTACTAATATTAATAGATATGTTCCTAGATGACGTCATCAGGGAGCAAAATAGTTAGAATTGTCTTTTCGCCACGTTAAAGATAGGACAAATTTGAAATTTTGAATACCTCTCAAAAATTCACTTTTGATCCAAAATGAAATTTTATATCAAAGGTATCGGGTTTTTGATAGTACCTATTTGTATTTTAAATTTCATCCAAATCGGTCCAGCAGGGAAACCTGTAGCTTTGTCTAAAAATTTGAAAATTGAAGAAAAGAATGAAAAAAAAAAAAAAAAAAAAAAAAAAGGAAAAAATAAGAGACTAACTTTTGACCTTCCGAAATCGGCAAAATCTCAACTTTGACCCCCTGTCATTCTTTTTGGCACTGGAATTTTTTTTTGAATTCGTGCTCAAAATAATCCTTATTTATTCTAGTTTAATATAAAAAAAATTTGGTTCCGATATCTTAAAACCTTTTTGAGATATTCGCCCAGAAAGAGAAAAGTTTCTCAAAAAAATTTTTTCACGTCCCTATCTTTTATTAAGGATTTAAAATCATTCTTGATAATATAGTCTAGGGACGACTCGTCCATCTAAATGCAATGGGCCATTGACATCTATTGGAATGTCAACTAAATGGTAGTATTAAGAGTTTCTTTGCTTTCTTTTGCTTTTCACATGCTCGGCGACGAGTCGCTCCCGCGACTCTTGATAAGAAAATGTCTTATTATTTTAAAAGAAATATAAGTGAATATATACTAATACGGTAGAACTATTAGTAATTCGCATAACGAGCAAAAAGAATTGTAAAAGAATGACTCGCTTAACGAGCAACTTTTCACATAACCTCCCAAAAGTCTACAAGTTTTGAATTTTCAACAGGAAGTTGCCCAAATAGAGCGCGACAGACAGACAGACCGACATTAGCGAATTATTATATATATTAATAGCTTGAATAATAGTATTAAAAGTTGAGTTAAGCTATAATAAAATTTAATGGCTGGAAATATATTGAGGAAAGATGTGAAAATGCAGGCAGCCAAAAATAAAACGCTCTCAATTCCCTTTGAATGTCCAGACGTTTCGGGCAAAATTTATTCGCCCATCCTCAGTGAACTATTCTAGTGGGAGAGAGTTAAGTCTCCTTTGATATACATAGTGGTTATTAGATTCTACTACGTATTCTATTTTATATAATAATATGATGATATATGAGTTCTTTGATATTAAAACTTTTTGCTATTTTCATAGTCAAGATACAATCAAGTAATGGACATTCAAAGGGAATTGAGAGCGTTTTATTTTTGGCTGCCTGCATTTTCACATCCTTCCTCAATATTTTTAAGCTTTTCTGAAAAAAATGGTGAGTTTTATCAAGTAATATACCGGGTGGGCCAATAGTGCGTGGACGTAAGATTGTGGGCTTATTAACGGACATTTTTAAAATTTGTTGATCGCACATAATGTGGGGCCTTTAGGGCTACAAATTAAAAATATTTTCGTTCCAATTGCACCTCATATACAGGGTGGTCCATATCAAAGTTATGTTTTTTAAATGGAACGCCCTGTATATTATTGCATATTTGGATTCTACGGCCAATTTTAGTATGACTTTATGTCATGCAATGTATTCCAAACCAAACCGTTTAGCCGCAAATCGGGCTTTAGTGAAAAAACTGCTGTCTGGAAAAAAATTGAATATCTCGAGAGCCATAAAACTTAGGGGACTGTTCTTTTGAGAGGTTACTAACCATGAAATGTACTAATGTAGGCCAGACGGGTAACCCGGAATTATTCTTGTGTTGGGAGATATGGCCATGCCAATTTGGAAAATTTCAATCATGGATAACTTCATTATTTCAAATGGAACATGCTACTTTTTTTATGCCATGGGACGTCAAATTTAATTATCTTTCAGCTGATATAAGGTTGTCTATATCTATCTTTGGTAGTTTTCTTTTTATTCCAAAATATCTGATAACGAAAAAAAAAAATATTTATTATAGACACAATAATTGAAAAAAAAATCCAAACGCAAAACAAAATTGTAATAAATGGAAAAAATATGCTAAATATTCGAAAATGTCTTTAAATTTCCCTTAAAATCATTTATTTGAACTCCTCAAAGATGTCCCGCTTGCTCAAATTCGGGTTATGATTTGTCAACAAGATGGCGCACCTCCTAACCTGAACATAACCCTAATTTATTTTTCGAGAAGTTCAAATAAATGATTTTAAAGAAAATTTAAAAACATTTTCGAATATTTAGCATATTTTTTCCATTTATTACAATTTTGTTTTGCGTTTGGATTTTTTTTTCAATTATTGTGTCTATAATAAATATTTTTTTTTTCGTTATCAGATATTTTGGAATAAAAAGAAAACTACCAAAGATAGATATAGACAACCTTATATCAGCTGAAAGATAATTAAATTTGACGTCCCATGGCGTAAAAAAAAGTAGCATGTTCCATTTGAAATAATGAAGTTATCCATGATTGAAATTTTCCAAATTGGCATGGCCATATCTCCCAACACAAGAATAATTCCGGGTTACCCGTCTGGCCTACATTAGTACATTTCATGGTTAGTAACCTCTCAAAAGAACAGTCCCCTAAGTTTTATGGCTCTCGAGATATTCAATTTTTTTCCAGACAGCAGTTTTTTCACTAAAGCCCGATTTGCGGCTAAACGGTTTGGTTTGGAATACATTGCATGACATAAAGTCATACTAAAATTGGCCGTAGAATCCAAATATGCAATAATATACAGGGCGTTCCATTTAAAAAAACATAACTTTGATATGGACCACCCTGTATATGAGGTGCAATTGGAACGAAAATATTTTTAATTTGTAGCCCTAAAGGCCCCACATTATGTGCGATCAACAAATTTTAAAAATGTTCGTTAATAAGCCCACAATCTTCCGTCCACGCACTATTGGCCCACCCGGTATATGTAATATATATATAGAGAGAAAGTATTGGATTCATGTCAAAAATTCGATGTCGAGATTTTGATGGATCTTCACGTTTTGAGGTCCCCTGAATCCAAAAAAGTGGTTTTCGCGACATGGTCTGTCTGTGTGTGGGTGGGTGGGTGTGTGGGTGTGTGTGTGTTCAATTTTAAGCATGAAGGAATTGAGCTATGAGGTTGAAATTTTATATTTAAGTTAAACACCCCCCGGGACCGGAAAAATAAGCTTTTAATCAAAATCGGCCAAAGAGTGCTAGTACTTTACTGATGTACTTTTTCAGTTTTTTTCGATTTTCTCAAAATTTGCTCCAACGATTTTTTTTTAAATTCAAAAATCAATTATTTTTTAGATGCTCTTTAAAATGTATATTCTCATTTTGCGATTGAAATCTTCTGAAGACCACTTTACTCTTGTATTTCATAGGGAAGGATAGGAGAAATGGTTGCCATGGTAACAAAATATAAATATTTTCCCATACTTATAAATTTTACATCTTGAATTCAATTGTACCCTACTGTCGGAAACTAAATACATGTCGACACGAAAAATCTGGTGTGACTGGCGCACAGCACACAACTTTCTCTTACCTTCGGTAATCGAAAGTTGTGCACTGTGCTTGTTTTTCCGGTCCCGGGGGTGTTTAACTTAAATATAAAATTTCAACCTCATAGCTCAATTCCTTCATGCTTAAAATTGAACACACACACACCCACACACCCACACACAGACAGACCATGTCGCGAAAACCACTTTTTTGGATTCAGGGGACCTCAAAACGTGAAGATCCATCAAAATCTCGACATCGAATTTTTGACATGAATCCAATACTTTCTCTCTATATATATATTACATATATACATAGGTAAGAGAAAGTAAAAAAAATGATTATTTAGACATTTTAGATATTTAGACAGTTGATTTCCAGATAAGTTAGACTCCCCCTTTTTTCCATTCACCATTTGGTATCCAAATGGCTTAAATAATATCATCGAACTGCCTGGGACCCGAACCCTCGACCCTTGGTATACAAGGTAGGCGCGCTACTACTCCAAGCCCGAGGGCTAGACACCCCCGGCCTAGGCGAAAAGAAACCAAAAAAGTTTATAATTATTTCTTGAAACATTCATCTTTGAGTTTTGAAGAATATAAGTGAAAATAATATTCTAACAACACTTTCTCACTATATATCACATATATAGATAAAAGAAAGTAAAAATTAATCTTATTCTTATTATTTTATCATCATATTTAATAATCATGAAAATATTATGTTATTATCAATCGAATACACGAT
Organism: Euborellia annulipes; assembly: GCA_023213315.1. Taxonomy (NCBI): domain Eukaryota; kingdom Metazoa; phylum Arthropoda; class Insecta; order Dermaptera; family Anisolabididae; genus Euborellia; species Euborellia annulipes. The sequence continues at coordinate 7,572 of JAKCPI010021794.1, read as the reverse complement.
ATTATATAAAACGCAATTAGGCTACAAACATTTTAATAATGAATAAAACATTTTAAATCATTTGCGTATGAATGTGAATGTGTTATTTAATATTTCTAGTTCAACTAATTTAGATACGGTATAACTACTTGGGCCTGGCAGCCGAGAGAAACTGCCGACTAACTTGAAAATTAAACACAAGCATCAAGGAACCACCCGCAGTGGTCATGCACAGAGAGAGAGAGAAACCTTTGCACATAGACATAGACAGGGGGGAGGTTAGAAGGGGACAGAGTAAAATTCAGACCAGGGCCAATATGAGAGAGAGAACTAAGTACTAAGAAGATAGAGAGAGAGACCGTGTAAGAGGAGAGTTGGACCAAAGACCAAAGAGAGGGTTGCAAATTATAATTTACACTTGCTAGCTGGTACCTCTAGAGTGCGAAGGGCGTTCCCTAAGGACTCGGGCGCAGTTACAGACAATTTGTTGTTCAATGAAAAATAAAATAACTTTTGACGTCTACTTTCTTTTTTTTTAGAAGACACATTTTTTTTTTAAAGATAAAATAATATAAATAAACTCTATCTTTCATTGTCTACCATTCTTTATCTGTATTGTTAATAATTATGAAACTAGGAATTATTTTCTCTAAAGGATAATTGTTACAAAACGGAATTTATAGCTGTGATCATAGGCGTAGCCACGGGGGGGGTTTTGGGGGTTCAAACCCCCCCCCCCCATTAGACCCAAGCCATGACTAGATATTTAAGCTCTATAATACAAAATACTTTTTCTCTCTATATATTTCATATATAGGGTAAGAGAAAGTAAAATATAATAATTTTCTCTAGCTTAAAAAAAAAAAATTAAATAAAACGCAAAAAATTCGAGAAAATTCAGAATTTTCCCATTGAAAAGAATTGATTTTTGTTATTCTTTATAAAAAATTAAAGCCGCTTAAAAATGATTAAATCTCGCAAATGAAAAATAATAAAAATTATTATATAAATAAATTTTTTATTTTTTTTCTTAAAGAGGTCTGAGATAGGAGTCTGGTCAAGAGAAACACATAGAGGGACACCCCGGTATTCCAGGCCCACATACATAAAATTAAGAGAGTTGCATTTTTATTGCCTGATACGAGTTGATTGAAAAATTGCGGCACTTAATTAAGGGCGGGCCCGAGCCACCCCGAGGGGGGGTCCAGGGGGGGGCGAAGCGAAGGTGAGGTAAGTGGCTAGTCATATATTTCATTAGACGCCTTATACTGCCATATTAGTCGGGGAGGGGGGGGAGAAATAATCCTAAACCCCCCCCCCATCAAAAATTTCTGGCTACGCCTATGGCTGTGATGTTATTATATTAATAAGAGGGTAGAAAATAAAGAAAAAAAAAACCTTAGCTGCATCTCTCATTTTAAATAAATAAATAAATAACTGGCCTCCACACACACCCCTACAGTGCAATAGAACAGCCTTAGAGCTGTTCTATTGCACTAGAATCCATCATATCACCTTCCCATTTGCCATCTATATCGCCACATCAGTGGGTGGACCGGCTGGCTGTAGGGGTGTGTGGAGGCCAGTTATTTATTTATATATTTAAAATGAGAGATGCAGCTAAGGTTTTTTTTTTCTTTATTTATTTAATCAGCACGGCTGACGTTTCGGTTCCATGTTTGAACCATCTTCAGAACTAGCGAAAGATGATTATGTAAATGACATAGTGGATTGTAAACATTGTTGAAGCAAATTCTTATAAAAATTTATAATAAATATATACCTTATATGTAGATATATTTATAAATATATTTATATATTTATATATAAAGCAACAATCGTAAAAGTCTTATATGGCCTAAGTTGACGAAAAGACTCTGTGTGTGTGAGTGTGAATGGGAAAAAAGTGTGAGTGATGTTTTAAAAATAAACAAATATATATATATATATATATTAGGGTCCGACCGAAACAAGATTTTCAGCCGAAACCGATACCGAATTTTGGCCTCAATCTTATTTTCGGCCGAAACCGTAACCGAAACCGAAACTTGTATTTCCTATACAAAATGCATACTATTTTACCGTTTTTTTTTTTGTTTTTTTTGTATTTTTTTCCCTCCCGTGAAAATCATTTTACCTTTTTTTTGGGAAGGCAAAATTTTTTCCGGCCCTTTTCCATCTTGCGGAAATTTTTTTTTTTCCCTCACGTGGTCATTTGACCTTTTTTTTCGTGCGAGTCTCATCCCATCTTTTCATACTCAGATTTCGGCCGGCCGCAAGTTTCGGCTGGTTTTTGGCCGAAACCGAAACCAGGATTTTTTGCCGAAAACCGAATATTCGGTCGGTTCCTAATATATATACACAGGCCTATAGCCCTATAAAAAAATTTTTATGCACCTGGTCATTGCATACTGTGTATATATTAATATTTATGATTAGAGACCGGACAAAAAAGCATAAAAAATGAAAAAAAAAGTGCTTAAAAAAGTATAAAAAACTTGAATAAAAAGTTGTTAAATAAGCATAAAAGTTGAAAAAAGCATCTAATAAGCAATTTTTACTCATACCAATGGCGTATACAAATTTTTTTTTAAAGAAACTAAATTTATTCCGCCCCGGCCTGCGAAAAATTTTGTTTTTGCGGAACCAAATTTTTTCACCCTGCGGAAAAATTTTTTTTACAGGGCTGGAAGCAGGGTGAGGAGATATAGATGTAGATGAATGTTATAGGGGGGGGGGGGGGCAACTGCCTCATGGGAAACCATTGGTATAAATAAATGAAGCCCCTGTTGATTATAAAATATGATTAGTTATTTATTTATTTTCCTATTAATAGAATATTATCTCTTCTCTGATAAGAGATAAATTAAGACGTTTTTATATGATATGAAATTATTTCAAAAATTAAGCAACATTTTTGAAATATTTAATTGCAATGAATTAATTCTTTAGGCTATAAAACTTTCGTTTATGTCGATAAACTCGAAATTTTGTAGCTACAGTATATTCATTTTTCTAAGCAAGAAAAGTTGTGAAAGAAATTTTTTTAATTCTTTTCTCCATCTTAAATTTAAAAAATTCTATTTGAAATACCATCTGGACTTGGAATATAATTTGTATTTACGATTTTGATACGATATAATCAAAGCTAATCAAAGTTATCTTCCTACTTATTAGTAGTACTTCCCAGCAGTTGATTGCGAAAGTAAGCCTGAAATTATTTCTTTGTAAAGATGATTTATTGATATTTATTTTGCTGTCTATTGTGATAAGAGATTATTTATCTGAATAAATTTTCTTATCGGGACCGTTTCTAGAAGCATATATATATAAAGACGAATATAAAGATTTAGTTTGGAATTTTCATTTCTAGAGAGTAGTAGTTTCTATATTATTAAATAAAAAAAATAAATAAATAATGTCTGAAGATTTAAAAAAAGCCCTGCTAGAAAAACTAAATTCCGCGAGATTAGAAATTGAAAAGGAAAGAGATGTTTATAAGATGAAATATTTAACACTTTTAAAGGTGAGTTTTAATTTTTTGAATATTTATATCCATTTTTAAAAATAATATAATTTTTTTTATAGAATATAGAGAAACCAAAATTTGAAGAGATAAATAAACAATTATTGAAGAAAATCGCAATTTAAGACAAGAAGTAGCCCCCGGGTGGCGTAGTAGGTAGCGTGCCTACCTCCTATGCCAAACGTCGCGGGTTCGGACCCCAGGCAGTCCGATGATTTTATTTAAGCCATTTGGATACCAGATGGCTTAAATAGAAATGCCTCAACCCACAATAGATAATATATATTAACAACGGTTATCGTCAAAGTCTTAAATGGCCTAAGTTGCCGAAAAGACTGTGTGAATGTGTGTGTGAGTGCGAATGAGAAAAAAGTGTGAATGTTTAAAAAAAAAAAAAAAAAAAAAAAAAAAAGACAAGTAAAAATATTTTTTTTTTACTTCCATCTTCTTCATACTTTTTACTAATTAATTTAAATAAATAAGAATCTAAATGGCCTCATATGTCGAAAAAAAGATTTGTTCTTTAAAAATTTCAATAATTATTTTTCAAAATTTTAGTATAAATGAAAAAATAAATATAACCGCAGAAAATTGCTGTGATATTGTTAGAGAGAGATAGGTGAAGGAATAGTTTTGCTTCCGGGAAGATAGGCAACCAAAATATCAAATTCATTCATGAAGAATTCTGAATGAACTCAGTAGTTATCAAACGAACTTACGTGTTCTAGGAGCTATAGATTAATTAATAAGCTTACAAAAATCAACCGAGCCAAAGGAGAAACATTTTCAACTTCTATTATATTGATTGATTTTAACAGTCTGATGTTGGTTTATTGGACCTCTATCAAAGGCCGAAACTTCTTTTTGATCATATAAACTTCACGTATATATTTTTCTTATGCTTTCTTTCAAAAATTGGATTTTTTGATTAATTGCACCCGAACTCTTCTGTAAAGGCCTGATTAATATATAAACAAAGCGTTGTAAAAAAACAACTGTTTTTGGAAGATATAACTACTGTATATATGTGAGTTACTTATTTGACTTTGCGAAAATAAAAATTTCTGCAATTCGTTAATATAGGCCTACTAGTATCAAAATGTTTTGTATCCATTGTATAATTTTAAGATTAATTGTCCTTGAATGGATTAGAATAGTAGGTTGACATAAATAAAATCTGGCGTGAATAACCGCACAGCACACCCCTTTGCCATTCGAAAGTTGTGTTCTGTGCTTGCCCCATCGGATTTTAATATATTAAAACATCAAAAAATAAGGGTGAGTAGTCATTAGTATTTATATAATATATTAAAACCCCTAAATGGCCTCAGTAGCCGAAAGGGCAAAATTTAAAAAAATACAAGAAAAATGTAGGCATTATTTTATTTTATTTTTCGGCAATCATCTCTTCGATCGTTCTTGCGAAGTATAAAAGTAAAGTGTCTTTTAAATAATTTTGGGGAAATATAAGAATTCAAGATGTAAAGACCGCCTTAGGCAGGGTTTACCACACGCTCCCTGGACCTTCTTGCTCGCCTTCAGCGAGCAAATGCATCAAATTTATTCTTGCTCACAATTTGGAAATTTTGCAATTGCTCGCCTTAAGCGCAAATTTCCCTCTCTGACTTGAAGTTTAAAATTTCCCTCTCCCGCTCCACTTTCTGTCAATCAGCCAGAAAACAGGTACATATAATGATTTTAAAGAGCATCTAAAAAATAATTGATTTATGAATTTTATTCAAAATCGTTATAGCAAATTTTGAGGAAAAAAAACTCATCAGTAAAGTACTAGTAGTTTTCTTTTTTTATTTAAAATCTTAGTGTTGCATACCAAGAGGGAAATTATTTCAACCTCAGCTCTTTTCAATCTTGAAATCTTTTGTTCAAACACAGATAGACCATTTTGCGGAAATCAATTTTTTTTTTGGACACAAGGGGCCTATTTCCATTAAAATTTCGACAGCAAATTTCACAATACTTTCTATATGTTAGCACAGTGGTTCCCAACCTGGGGGCGATCGTCCGTATCAGGGGGGCAATAAATAAGTAGGGGCGATTGGGGGGCGATGAGTATTCAAAGAGGGAAAAACTATTAGAGTTTACTAAAATTTAAAAGAATAAATCAAAGAGAAAAATCTCCTATTTACAGAATGGTCAGAAGACACACTATTGTCATAAAAATAAAATAGTCTGAAGATAATTCCATTCTAGAATTGGAAACGCCATTTTTGTTTTCATTAAATAAAGATTGCCGAAAAAAGATCCATTTTTGTTATTTTCTTCATAAAAAATAAAATTATTATTAGATTTTTAAAAGGTTACGCCAGGAAAGAAATCAGACAGAAATTTAATCAATCTTTATCTAATTTTTAATTTCGATTGCCGACGTTTCGGACTCAAATCGCATCCTTCCTCAGGACAATCGGTGTCAATCAAAATTAAAAATTAGATAAAGATTGATTAAATTTTTTGTTTGATTTCTTCCTGGCTTCCATTTGAAAATTTCAAGGTTTCAGTCACTATTTCTGCAGCTGTTGTGTTTTTTCACTTTGAAAAAAAAAAAACGTTATCTGAGGAACTTGATTTACTTTGAAATAAAGTAATTTTTAGTTAAAAATTTTAAATCATTCAATGAAAATGAAAAGAGGGGCGATAGGTGATAGACAACCTCCAGAAAGGGGCGATGGACCAAAAAAGGTTGGGAACCACTGTGTTAGCATATAAGGTAAGAGAAAGTAAAAAGTGGAATTAAAAATGTTTGAATGGTTATTGTTCAATGTCGTCAATTAATCATTATTTTTCTCCACAAAAAAAACTTAACGTTTATAATAATAAATTGTTTTTTTTTTAGGCTCTTACTTCAAAATTATCTTTAGATGAAGCTAAAAGTCTCCATCCTTCTAAAATACGAAGAGTATGTTTGAAGCTATCGAAATAGGAAATTTAGAGGCCGTTAAATACTGGATGAGTGGAGTTATATCGAAAGAACAACGGAGACCACCCAGTGCACGTCGCCGCTGAAAAGAACTTTAGTCATATTTTAAAATATTTTACCGGAAAATAATATCAACATTGATTCACACAATGAATTCGGATACACTCCACTCCACTATGCTTCGTTTAATAATTGTTTAGAAAGTGTACAATTTTTGGTAGAAAGAGAGGCGTTAATTTAGAAAGTGTTGATTCCGCCAAGCAAACGCCACTGCATTTGGCTGCATCCAACGGCCATAGTGAGATTATTGAATATCTTGTGGAGAAAGGAGCCAATTTAGAAGCTAAAGACGGATCAGGCAATAGAGCACTTCATAGATCAACTCTGGCAGGAAAAGTACTAGCCGTAAAAAAACTTGTGGAAATGGGAGCGGACATTAATGCCCAGGGTTATGAAGGCAAGACTCCATTGCATAAAGCCTATTGTAAAAAACATACAGAAATCGCTGATTTTCTAATTGGCTACAGGTGCTAATAAAAAGTATTTTTGATAATTTTGGAAAATATCCTAAAGATTATCAAGACTTTGTTGAAAACACAAACAAATTAATAAATAAGGAATTATATATGTACTAAAAAAAAAATATAACCAAGTATTTGTTAATTTAAATAAGCAAAAATATAGGTACCGCCGGGTGCAATTTATGGTACTCTACATTTTTCGCTTATTTAAATTAATAAATACTTGGTTAGGCCTATATGTTTTTCAAATTAATAAATATTTATATATTTATAACGAAATAAAAAAAAATTAAAAAATGAGAAGTAAAAAAAAAAAAAATGGATGGGCGAAGGAGGGAAAATAAAAAATGATGCGGGCTGTGGATCGTTTTATTTTATCCTGAGACCCAAGACCATTCTTTTACTCCCGTCTCAATACCAAGGAATGGAATACAAGTAAACCAGATTCTCTCCTTTCAAGCCTTTGTTTTCGTTCTCCCATCAGCTTTTTCCATATAAAGCTAGGGAAATTTTAAATTATTATTAAACATACGTATATTGTCATCTTAATGAGGTCTAAACCCCTTACTGTTAATCTAAAAAAAAAAAAACAAAACTAAAATACAGTATAT
>JAKCPI010021793.1:0-13322 GCA_023213315.1 Euborellia annulipes | reverse complement strand
CTCATGGGAAACCATTGGTATAAATAAATGAAGCCCCTGTTGATTATAAAATATGATTAGTTATTTAATATTTATTTTACCTATTAATAGAATATTATCTCTTCTCTGATAAGAGATAAATTAAGACGTTTTTATATGATATGAAATCATTTCAAAAATTAAGCAACATTTTTGAAATATTTAATTGCAATGAATTAATTTTTTAGGGCTATAAAACTTTCGTTTATGTCGATAAACTCGAAATTTGTAGCTACAGTATATTCATTTTTCTAAGCAAGAAAAGTTGTGAAAGAAATTTTTTAAATTCTTTTCTCCATCTTAAATTTAAAAAATTCTATTTGAAATACCATCTGGACTTGGAATATAATTTGTATTTACGATTTTGATACGATATAATCAAAGCTAATCAAAGTTATCTTCCTACTTATTAGTAGTACTTCCCAGCAGTTGATTGCGAAAGTAAGCCTGAAATTATTTCTTTTGTAAAGATGATTTATTGATATTTATTTTGCTGTTCATTGTGATAAGAGATTATTTATCTGAATAAATTTTCTTATCGGGACCGTTTCTAGAAGCTATATATATATAAAGACGAATATAAAGATTTAGTTTGGAATTTTCATTTCTAGAGAGTAGTAGTTTCTATATTATTAAATAAAAAAAAAATAAATAAATAATGTCTGAAGATTTAAAAAAAGCCCTGCTAGAAAAACTAAATTCCGCGAGATTAGAAATTGAAAAGGAAAGAGATGTTTATAAGATGAAATATTTAACACTTTTAAAGGTGAGTTTTAATTTTTTGAATATTTATATCCATTTTTAAAAATAATATATTTTCTTTTTTTTATAGAAATATAGAGAAACTCAAAAAATTTGAAGAGATAAATAAACAATTATTGGAAGAAAATCGCAATTTAAGACAAGTAAGTAGCTCCCTGGTGTGTGGGGTGTGTAGTAGGTAGCGTGCCTACCTCCTATGCCAAACGTGGGGGGTACAACCCAGGCAGTCCGATGATTTTATTTAAGCCATTTGGATACCAGATGGCTTAAATAGAAATGCCTCAACCCACAATAGATAATATATATTACAACGGTTATCGTCAAAGTCTTAAATGGCCTAAGTTGCCGAAAAGATGGTGTGAATGTGTGTGTGAGTGCGAATGAGAAAAAGTGTGAATGTTTAAAAAAAAAAAAAAAAAAAAAAAAAAAAAAAAAAAAAAAAGATAAGTAAAAATATTTTTTTTACTTCCATCTTCTTCATACTTTTTACTAATTAATTTAAATAAATAAGAATCTAAATGGCCTCATATGTCCGAAAAAAAGATTTGTTCTTTTTTAAAAATTTCAATAATTATTTTTCAAAATTTTAGTATAAATGAAAAAAATAAATATAACCGCAGAAAATTGCTGTGATATTGTTAGAGAGAGATAGGTGAAGGAATAGTTTTGCTTCCGGGAAGATAGGCAACCAAAATATCAAATTCATTCATGAAGAATTCTGAATGAACTCAGTAGTTATCAAACGAACTTACGTGTTCTAGGAGCTATAGATTAATTAATAAGCTTACAAAAATCAACCGAGCCAAAGGAGAAACATTTTCAACTTCTATTATATTGATTGATTTTAACAGTCTGATGTTGGTTTATTGGACCTCTATCAAAGGCCGAAACTTCTTTTGATCATATAAACTTCACGTATATATTTTTCTTATGCTTTCTTTCAAAAATTGGATTTTTTGATTAATTGCACCCGAACTCTTCTGTAAAGGCCTGATTAATATATAAACAAAGCCGTTGTAAAAAAAACAACTGTTTTTGGAAGATATAACTACTGTATATATGTGAGTTACTTATTTGACTTTGCGAAAAGTAAAAATTTCTGCAATTCGTTAATATAGGCCTACTAGTATCAAAATGTTTTGTATCCATTGTATAATTTTAAGATTAATTGTCCTTGAATGGATTAGAATAGTAGGTTGACATAAATAAAATCTGGCGTGAATAACCGCACAGCACACCCCCTTGCCATTCGAAAGTTGTGTTCTGTGCTTCCCCCATCTGATTTTAATATATTAAAACATCAAAAAATAAGGGTGAGTAGTCATTAGTATTTATATAATATATTAAAACCCCTAAATGGCCTCAGTAGCCGAAAGGGCAAAATTTAAAAAAATACAAGAAAAATGTAGGCATTATTTTATTTTATTTTTCGGCAATCATCTCTTCGATCGTTCTTGCGAAGTATAAAAGTAAAGTGTCTTTTAAATAATTTTGGGGAAATATAAGAATTCAAGATGTAAAGACCGCCTTAGGCAGGGTTTACCACACGCTCCCTGGACCTTCTTGCTCGCCTTCAGCGAGCAAATGCATCAAATTTATTCTTGCTCACAATTTGGAAATTTTGCAATTGCTCGCCTTAAGCGCAAATTTCCCTCTCTGACTTGAAGTTTAAAATTTCCCTCTCCCGCTCCACTTTCTGTCAATCAGCCAGAAAACAGGTACATATAATGATTTTAAAGAGCATCTAAAAAAATAATTGATTTATGAATTTTATTCAAAATCGTTATAGCAAATTTTGAGGAAAAAAAACTCATCAGTAAAGTACTAGTAGTTTTCTTTTTATTTAAAATCTTAGTGTTGCATACCAAGAGGGAAATTATTTCAACCTCAGCTCTTTTCAATCTTGAAATCTTTTGTTCAAACACAGATAGACCATTTTGCGGAAATCAATTTTTTTTTGGACACAAGGGGCCTATTTCCATTAAAATTTCGACAGCAAATTTCACAATACTTTCTATATGTTAGCACAGTGGTTCCCAACCTGGGGGCGATCGTCCGTATCAGGGGGGCAATAAATAAGTAGGGGGCGATTGGGGGGCGATGAGTATTCAAAGAGGGAAAAACTATTAGAGTTTACTAAAATTTAAAAGAATAAATCAAAGAGAAAAATCTCCTATTTACAGAATGGTCAGAAGACACACTATTGTCATAAAAATAAAATAGTCTGAAGATAATTCCATTCTAGAATTGGAAACGCCATTTTTGTTTTCATTAAATAAAGATTGCCGAAAAAAGATCCATTTTTGTTATTTTCTTCATAAAAAATAAAATTATTATTAGATTTTTAAAAGGTTACGCCAGGAAAGAAATCAGACAGAAATTTAATCAATCTTTATCTAATTTTTAATTTCGATTGCCGACGTTTCGGACTCAAATCGCATCCTTCCTCAGGACAATCGGTGTCAATCAAAATTAAAAATTAGATAAAGATTGATTAAATTTTTGTTTGATTTCTTCCCTGGCTTCCATTTGAAAATTTCAAGGTTTCAGTCACTATTTCTGCAGCTGTTGTGTTTTTTCACTTTGAAAAAAAAAAAACGTTATCTGAGGAACTTGATTTACTTTGAAATAAAGTACTTTTTAGTTAAAAATTTTAAATCATTCAATGAAAATGAAAAGAGGGGCGATAGGTGATAGACAACCTCCAGAAAGGGGCGATGGACCAAAAAAGGTTGGGAACCACTGTGTTAGCATATAAGGTAAGAGAAAGTAAAAAGTGGAATTAAAAAATGTTTGAATGGTTATTGTTCAATGTCGTCAATTAATCATTATTTTTCTCCACAAAAAAAAACTTAACGTTTATAATAATAAATTGTTTTTTTTTTTAGGCTCTTACTTCAAAATTATCTTTAGATGAAGTTAAAAGTCTCCATCCTCTAAATACGAAGAGTATGTTTGAAGCTATCGAAATAGGAAATTTAGAGGCCGTTAAATACTGGATGAGTGAGTTATATCGAAAGAACAACGGAGACCACCCAGTGCACGTCGCCGCTGAAAAGAACTTTAGTCATATTTTAAAATATTTTACCGAAAATAATATCAACATTGATTCACACAATGAATTCGGATACACTCCACTCCACTATGCTTCGTTTAATAATTGTTTAGAAAGTGTACAATTTTTGGTAGAAAGAGGCGTTAATTTAGAAAGTGTTGATTCCGCCAAGCAAACGCCACTGCATTTGGCTGCATCCAACGGCCATAGTGAGATTATTGAATATCTTGTAGAGAAAGGAGCGAATTTAGAAGCTAAAGACGGATCAGGCAATAGAGCACTTCATAGATCAACTCTGGCAGGAAAAGTACTAGCCGTAAAAAAACTTGTGGAAATGGGAGCGGACATTAATGCCCAGGGTTATGAAGGCAAGACTCCATTGCATAAAGCCTATTGTAAAAAACATACAGAAATCGTTGATTTTCTAATTGCCAAAGGTGCTAATAAAAGTATTTTTGATAATTTTGGAAAATATCCTAAAGATTATCAAGACTTTGTTGAAACACAAACAAATTAATAAATATTTATATATTTATAACGAAATAAAAAAAAATTAAAAATTAAAGTAAAAAAAAAAAAAAAAATGGATGGGTGAAGGAGGGAAAATAAAATGATGCGGGCTGTGGATCGTTTTATTTTATCCTGAGACCCAAGACCATTCTTTTACTCCCGTCTCAATACCAAGGAATGGAATACAAGTAAACCAGATTCTCTCTTCAAGCCTTTGTTTTCGTTCTCCCATCAGCTTTTTTCATATAAGCTAGGGAAATTTTAAATTATTATTAAACATACGTATATTGTCATCTTAATGAGGTCTAAAACCCCTTACCGTTAATCTAAAAAAAAAAAAAAAAAACTAAAATACAGTATATATGCTTTTTAAATATAGTATAATAATTAGGAACCGACCGAATATTCGGTTTCGGTTACGGTTTCGGCCAGTTTCGGCCAAAAATCATGGTTTTCGGCCGTGTTTCGGTTTCTGGCCAAAAAGTGGCCGAAACCAGAGTCTGAAAAATGGGATGAGACTCGCATGCAAAAAAAAAAAGGTCAAATAATTTTTTCTTGAGGGAGAAAAATTTTAGTCTCCCTAAAAAAGGTAAAATGATTTTCACGGAGGGAAAAAAAAAATTCAAAAAAAAAAAAAAATGAAAAAAAAATTTTATAGGAAATACAAGTTTCGGTTTCGGTTACGGTTTCGGCCGAACTAAGGTTGAGGCCGAATATTCGGTTTCGGTTTCGGTTTCGGCTGAAAATCTTGTTTCGGTCGGACCCTAATAATAATATTAATAAAATTAGAAAAATTTTGGAAGAAAAAATTGAATTTTTTTTAGGCCCTAAACTGTAGCTCTTTTAAAATTATGGAATTTAAACAATAGAAAATGGGAGGCAATGGTCAAGAAGCTAAACTATCATTCAAACCTCAACCAGCTATCTAAATTCAGCACGAAAATAAATAGAAATGACAACTTAAAAAAAATTAGAGTGAACACAAGTTTAAAATTAAAGATACCTACTAGATTAATATTTCCTAGCCTTCATTTTGTTGTATTCCTAGTAAGCCTTTTGAAAATTCAACAGCCAACCCTCTCCAGCCTCTAAATCTCAAAAAAAAGCAAACGTGTGGGGTCGGCAGGAATGAAGTTCCTCACGCCTTTTCTTCAACTCAGCGTCTATCCAGGGAGCTGCGCCCGGTGGAACCTCTTACTCGCCTTCGGCGTAGATAGGAGGAAATAAGGAGAAGGAGAAGGTGGGCGTCGTCAAGACTTCGGTTAAACTCGCCTTTCTCCGCCTTTGCTCGGGTGCTGGGAACGCATTTTTCGTAGGAACGCGTTTTTGTTACGTTACATTTTTTCCCAAATCCCCCTGCGTAAGCCGCGTTAAAGAACTTCGTTCCAAAAAAAAATAAATAATAAATAAACTAATAAATAAAAAATCTGGTGTGACTGGTCGCAGAGCACACAACTTTCACTGATATTCTTTTTAAAGAGCATCAAAAAAATAGTTGATTTATGCATTTTAATCAAAATCCTTGGAGCGAATTTTGAGAAAATCGAAAAAAAAAACTGAAAAAGTACATCAGTAAAGTACTAGTATTTTTTGGCCGATTTTGTTCAAAAGCTTATTTTTTGTTATGAGGATGCGTTACAAGGGCAGACAAGGCGAAAAATAAAACAAAATCTATTTTTTGTCGACGTTTCGAGTGCCGATCGCACTCTTCATCAGGACAAAAATGATGTCAATTCGTCAGGTCGCTTGACATGGCAGTGTAGCAACGTTTTAACCAATTTACATTTACTTGAAGACTAGTATTTCGAGGTCGAATGAAACGTCGACAAAAAATAGATTTTTGTTTTATTTTTCGCCTTGGCTGCCCTTGTAACGCATCCTCATATCATAATATCCAGCCATCAAGAAACAACTTATTTTTTGTTCTTGAGATATTTTGTTCACAGACAGACAAGCAGACAAACCATTTTGAGTGACCCACTTTTTTTGGACTCAGTGGACCTCAAAACCTGTTTATCCATCAAAATCTCGACATCGAATTTTTTGTCATGATCGCAATACTTTCTTTCTATATAGGGGAGAGGGCGGGACATTGGGACAGTACAAATAAAATTAGCTGTGTATAGTTTGTCTTTCAATATTATTGATCATATGATGTTATGTTGTTGTCACTGATCAATGCACTATCTATTGCCATAGGCTTAGCGCTTATTCACCGATATATGAATTAGATTTTTGCAATTTTCCAAAAAATCCAAATTGTCCCAATGTGCCTCTTGGGTGAGGTAGATTTGGACAGTGAAGAGGCAGATGTGGACAAAAACAATTTGTTTTGTTCTAAAAAATAATTTGGTGAATAAAGGTGGCACAATCTAACACACTGGTTCCCAACCTTTTTTTGGCCCATCGCCCCTTTCTGGAGGTTGACTAACACCTATCGCCCCCCCCCCCCTTTTCATTTTCATTGTATGTCTAATTTTAATCTAAAGTGTAAATAATAATGCAGTTTTATTATTTTAAACAATTTTGTTACCGTAGATATCAGTAGCGTAGCCAGGATTTCTGCTTGGGGGGGGGGGGTCCAAAAGTTTTATGAACCCCCCCTCCCCCTTCTCCAAGAAACTTAAAGTGGAGAAATTTTTTTTAGATAATATAATAATTATAAATAAAAAACAAATAAAAAAAAATTTTTTTTCTTGAAATAAAAAATAATTTTAATACAAAATTCGTAAATATTAGAGATTTTTTCAATTATTTATAAGTTTTTTTTGTTAGATTTTAGAATTTATTAGTTTTTTTTTTTTTTTTTTTTTAAAAAACATTCATACTTTTTTTCTCATTCACACTCACATTCACACACACATTCATACAGTCTTTTCGGCAACTTAGGCCATATAAGACTTTGACGATAACCGTTGTAGAGAATATATCTATTGTAGGGTCAGGCATTTCTATTTAAGTCATCTGGTATCCAAATGGCTTAAATAAAATCATCGGACTGCCTGGGTCCGAACCCGCGACGTTTGGTATAGGAGGTAGGCGCGAATTTATTAGTTAATAAAATAATTATTTAAAAAAAAAATCATTAGGGAAAACAATAGGTATTTTTTTGTTTTGGAGAAGGCTTTGGGGGAGGGGGCCCTGCCCCCCATGAACACGCCACTGTTAGATATATAAAAACAGCCAACGCAGTTATATCTGTTCACTCTTAGCTGTTGTAGTAATTGTAGAGTAGCACCAAAAACACATGATTTGAAATTTTGTCGCTTAGGTGGTTTCTGAAATAAACGATTCACTTAAAAAAAGAGAAAAAAAAAATACATAAATACAAAAAATATTTTTTTTTTTTTTTTTTTTTTTGGGTGGGGGGGGTATTAGTAAGTAGCCCCGGGACTCGTCAAGTCTGTCTGCGGCCCTGTCCACAATATAATATCTTAAATATTATATATAATTTCTTATTTATTAGTGTCCACATGTGCCTCTCGCTAGATGTCCCAATCTACCTCAATCATGTTTATAAACAAAATGAGGCTATACAAATAGCTAAAATAAACAATTACATCTGCATGTACCGACATAGTAAGAATAAACAAGTCCACTTATCTCTAATATTTCAACTGTCTTAATTGAAACGTTCATATGGAAAATAATCGACCTCAAACGATTTCCGATTTTTTTACAACGCCGGACACCTATGATGTAGCAACGTGTAACTAGCTATGGCGTAGCTTGACGCGGTTAAAATTTTTCTATAATAAAATGGGTACTTAATGGACCCTAATGGTCAAAGAGTACAATCTAACTTTACATTTAGTAGCGCTAAAATTCGAATGTCCCAATGTGCCTCGTGTCCCAATGTCCCGCCCTCTCCCCTACTTCATATATAGGATAAGAGAAAGTAAAAATTTTACTAAAACTTTCGAAACAGAGTTATTCAGGATTTAGTTAAAACTTAAGAATTAAGTTATTTGCAGCTTATTCAAGCAAGAAAGAAATAAAAAAATTTTTATCCATCAACAATCCATCCATGCAATTTGACAGTTTCGGTTATATAAAGACCATCATCAGGCTAATCATTTTCAACGAAGGGAAATATCTATAACTTTGTAATTGAAAAAATAAAATAGTTGTTCCTTTGTGTAAATTTAAAATCCAAAAAGGATTCTTTTATTATTTTTGTTAATGAACTAATAGGTAGGGGAGAGGGGGGGGACATTGGGACATGAGGCACATTGGGACATTCGAATTTTAGCTCTACTAAGTGTGCCCATTTTATTATAGAAAATTTTCTCTTAATAAAATGGGTACTTAATGCACCCTAACTGTCAGAGTACAACTCAAACTTTATATTTAGTAGAGCTAAAATTCGAATGTCCCAATGTGCCTCGTGTCCCAATGTCCCGCCCTCTCCCCCTACATATTTTTGTATGATTTTCTTATATCTGGCAAAATACAAGTCCAAAATTGAGGAAAAAAAAATATATTGATTTGTTCTATAATTTTTTAGACCTGATGATAGTTTGTGTTTGATTGGGTCCATGGTCTCGAACCAGAACGTGCCGCTTTCACGGCTCGATCAAACTCAAACTCAAATATCTCTAAATTAAAATGAAAAATTTTTAAAAATAGCTCATATTTAAAATGATTTTTGTCAACAAAACAAATCGATACAAAATTTCAGCATAAATAACATCTCTCAGAAGAAAGAAAAGAGAATAAGAAAAATCACTGAATTTAGCATGATTTGAATAATTCATCTCTTACAATTCAGTAGATATATAATCAGCGACACTTGATTATCAAAAGATTAATTAAAATCAAAAAAGAAAACTCATTTTACACTCTAACATTGTCTAATGTTTATTTATTATAGCTTGGCGGACCTCATGAATTACTCATATAAAATTTATGAATATGTGAAAGGCCTGCAGTCTGAGACCCAAGCTAAGTTGTTGGTTTATTAGATTTTAAAACAATTCCTAATTAGGTTTCATCTCTGTATTTATGAATATGCACCAGCAGGGAGCGATGCGATGGGGGGGGAGGGGGTTTCTCTCTGCTAACCCCTGAACCCTTTCGGTTAGAGGCCGGCAAAGTTGTGAGCCTCCATCCCCTGAGCTCGGTAACTAACTTGGGAGGGGGTTTAAGCTCACCTCCCCCAAAAGCAGCGAGCGCCACGCCGCCACCACCTCTTTTGCCCTTCCTGCTCGGGTTAAGAATGAGAGCGAGGCTCTAATTCTCGCGAGGGTTCAGATTTAAGGGAGAAAATAATTGCCAAGTCTTAGGCTGCCACCCTCGAGGGCCACCACTGGAGCTGGAGCTCGAAGGGCTGGAGGGTCTGACCAACGCCATCTTGCCTTGGGCACCTAACTGGAAAATAAACTAACTCTAATTAGAGATGCAAACAAAAGAAGATCGTTTCTTCTTTTGAACAGTTTTTTATAATTAATATTTTAAATACCACTAAAAACTTTTTTCTTTTTCAAAATATTACATTATAATCATAATTTTTTTTATATATTTATATTAATAGTATTGAAAATGATGGAAATGATTGCATTGCTCCTAAAACTTGAAGGTTAAAAAAAAAAACGGATTTCGCTTTCGATCAAAGAATTTATTTTCGCTAAGGTGCGCGTCTCGAAAAGCCGTTAGAAGACGATTCACTACCGAGTTACTCGAGGCGGCAAGAGATGGCGTTAGTTTTTCCCATAGGAATACAAGGGATTCATTCCATTTCATTTGAAAGATTCCAGCTAATTAATTAAGGGTAGAAAATTAATTAATTTTTTAACACAATGATTACTAACTTAATTATCTATAAGTTATAGAGCGAATTTTTAAAACATATCTTTTATTTAATGCGATTAATCTAAAAAAAAAATTTATTTTTTCAAAAATCAAAAAAAGGGCATCTATAACTTATAGATATTTTTAAAATTTTGGTTAGCATGCTGGTCTTTTGTACCAAGGTCGCGGGTTCGCAACCCGTCTCATGCGACAATTTTTTTCAATTGGATGGAGTACCAATTCAAATGAAATAAAAGATACGGGGTCTAAATGGCTTTCGACGCCGAAAAGACCTTAAATGAAATAAAAAAAAAAAATAGTTTAAGTCTGAAAGACAAAAAAAAATTCACTATATATAGGGTCTCCCACAGAAAAATATTTAAGAAAGGAGTTGAGAGAAAATTTTAAACTTTGGCATTCTTGTGTTTTATAAAAAGTGGCGTCATTTCAACTTTTTCTTGGGGAGGGGAGGCAAACTTTTTTTTTATTAACATTTACTTACAAATGGGTACTCAAATTTGGCCAAAAGATATTTAATTTAATTGATTGTTTAATTTTGTACAGTTTATATACTCGTAGATATATTTTGAAATATTTTATTTAAGAATAATATAAAATTCTATAAAAATCAGAGCCCTTGGCCCCTGGCCCCTCCTTCAAATGACTTCACTGTTTATAAAACAGCATATTTGATAAGAAGAGCATAGACCTATTCTTTTTAAATAGATTATTAACAATTCTATTTTGCCATAATCACCATCAACTATTTTATTTTCTATTTTGCGTCATTAGATTACTTCTTAAAAACTAAATGATTTTGTATACATTCTAAAATCCACCATTTCCGAATTATTTAAGATTGCTTATAGAATCTAACACTTTAGCGACCATCAAAATAATAATTTAACTATAGATTAAAGAATTAATTTTATCAATTATAACTCTTAATTAGA
Source organism: Euborellia annulipes (assembly GCA_023213315.1). NCBI lineage: Eukaryota > Metazoa > Arthropoda > Insecta > Dermaptera > Anisolabididae > Euborellia > Euborellia annulipes. The sequence continues at coordinate 2,234 of JAKCPI010021793.1, read as the reverse complement.
CATTAAAGAATCATATTAAACCATAACCATAAAAACTCAAATTTCATCTTCAGTGTGTCCATAATAATAGTTTATTTCTGAAAATTCTAAAATTGTAAATATCGTAGGCCTACTCTGATGCTGTGAAATTAAATTAATACAAGAAGAGCTAGCGATTCCCCCTCTCTCTGTCGTGCGGCCATTTCTCTCTTCCTCCCACTCTGGACCAACTGACCAATAGGAGTGAAGAAGCCAAGGGGGAGGCAGGCGCTATTGAACCAGTTGACCCTGCTTTCGGCTGAAAATCCTTTCTCTCCTAAATTGTTTAGTTTTTTGTTATTTGATTTATTGAATCTATATATAGTATGTAGCAGCAGGAAGAATTATTCTTAAAATACTTTCAATATTTTTCTTACATAATTGAAAATACATTTAAAAAACAGTTGCCAAAGTGCCAGGTACCTAAAAAGTGAGTGAGTGATCTTGCATTTTATTCATAACAATATTTACAATCTTAAATCTTTCTTTCCTCATTGGTCGCCTGACATCCGGATGTGTATGAATAATTCAAAGAGATCAGCAGGGATAATTAATTTTTATTCAATGTTGCACAAACTCTTCATTTCGTTATCCTTATCATATAAGCTAATTTTTTTTTTTTTTCTTTAAAAAACAGTTTTTTCCCATTCACACATACACACAGTCTTCTCGACAACTCAGGCCATATAAGACTAAACCAGTGGTTCTCAACCTGGGGGCGATCGTCCCCAAGTGGGCGATTTGAGATATCAGGGGGGGGTGATAAATAACCGGGGGACGATTGGGGGGCGATGAGTATTCAAAGGGGGAAAAAATTATTAGAGTTAACTAAAAATTTAAAAGAATAAATCAAAATCTCTGTTCAACGCCAACCCGAACTTCAATAAATGAATTTTTCTTCTATATATAATTTATTCGAAAATATAACTCCAAAATATTAAACTGGACCATTATGTTTTTATATCTAAATGTGATCGAGATTTAAAATTTTTTTTTTATTTAAATATATCAGTATAAACATTTTTTTAATAAAATCTCATTTTTTTAATGAATAGTAAAGGAAACATAAAAATTCATATGATTAAAGTCTAGTACCATGTGACACAAAATATTTTCCCGGATCAAGATAAATTTTTTTTAGAAAGAATCTTAGTTAATATAAATGATATCATTTTATAACCATGGGTTTTTTTTTTTTTTAAATATCTTACCAACTTAAAAAAAATGAAATTTTTTACTAGCCATAAAAGAAAAGCAGCCCTCCCGGGGTTATAATTAATATTAACAGTTTAAAAAAATAAAGCTGGGCGATGTATAATTTATTCATAGGATAGATATCAAGGTAGAAAGAGAGAGTTCATAAGCCACTCGCTACGCAACGCAGTTTCCTGTTTTTGGACGGCTATCTTGTTTAATTTAGCACTGCGGGATTATTTTCTTTGCAAAAGGGCAGAAAGGGCTCTTTTGCAACGTGAAAAGGGTTCGTTCGAGTGGGTGTTTGGTGGCGATGGCGGCCAGCGAGGCGCAGTTCCTCGCCCTTAGGGCTCTTGCAAAAGGAAAGGAAAGGGTTAGGGTGAGTTCCATTACAAGTCACAAAGGGCTTGCCTTACTCTTGCTTGCCTCCCTCGTCTTTCTCTCTCTCTCTCTCTAGTGCTAGTAGCCCTTAGCCCTTGTTGCCTAAGTAAAGGGACAACAAGTAGAGAGAGCAGAGCAGAGGCGGATGGGTCTGGGCCCTTTTTGCCAAGCCCGCCGGGCAACCCTTGCAAAACTCAAACAATGGCCGAACAGCCTCAGGGTTCAAGAATTTCCAACTTGCCAGCTTGTTTTATATCACACTACATTAGCAAATTTCTTATCAACTTTCTCAGATCATTTTTTTTTTTACAAGAATTAAATTATATCCTTTGTTTAAATTAAGAAAAAAGAAAAAGACTGTACTTATCATTATTTGAGTTTATATATAGACTACATATAAGTTTATAATAATATTATTATAATAACTTTTTAATAATTGTTAAGATTTTATTCCTGTATGTTAAAAATTATTTAATAAAAACGAGAGCTAACTTTTGAAGGAGCATCATACTTTAAAAAATTGACAAAATTATTTCAAATTTTTAATAAAATAAAATAATCATAAAAACCGAAAAAACAAAAACAAAACTTTAAGAAAAATAATTTATTCTCCTTCTCTCTAAATAAAAATCCTGTTTATG
>JAKCPI010021792.1:0-21848 GCA_023213315.1 Euborellia annulipes | reverse complement strand
TTATTTATTGATAAAAAAAAATTAAATTTACAAAATTGCACATTAATTAAAATTTAATATTAGTGGATATATTCTAAATCTGTGGGTCCAGGGTAAAGAAAAAGGGGGGGTTTGAGCAGGAAGCAAGCCCACTTGGCTTTGAACATTATAAAACCTTTAAAACGAAAATTGGAAAAACTAAAAAAGTACACCAGTAGAGTACCAGTACTCGAGGTTTTCCGAAGACGAGACCTAGTGCAATTTGTTTTCTATACCGGAACTAGGAACGATTTAAAACTTGAAAGAAATCGTTAAAGAAAAATTTCAAGAACATTGGAAATATTAAAAAAAAGTACACCAGTAAAGTACTAGTCCTCGAGGTTTTCTGAAGACGAGACCTAGCGCAATTTGTTTTCTATGATGGAACTAGGAACTATTTAAAATTTGAAAGAAATCTTTAAAGGGAATTCCGAGAAAATTAGAAAAAACTAAAAAAGTACATCAGTAAAGTACTAGTACCCGAATTTTCCCAAACATGAGACTTAGATATATTTAAAATCTGAAAAAAATCGTTAGAGCCGTTTTCGAGAACTGATATGCTTACATATAAATATACATTGCTCGTTTAATATAATAAGATAAGATAAGAGAGTCTAAACGGGCCTGAGATGCCGAAAAGACTAAAATAAGATTTAAAACAAAAATTTGAGACTTTTAATGTTGGGCCTTAATAATTTGATAATTTTTAGATTATCAGAAATGTCATCAAGCAAAGAAAAAAAAAAAAAGTTGGAACTAAATAAAAATAGATGTAACATTTTGAGCGTTGAGAAATATTTTTTTTCTTTTTTCTTTTTTTCAAATAGGGTTTGATAAATAGTTTGAACATTAGGCGGGCTCTTATCGGGCACCGCAAGAGGCTGTAGAGGGTTTAGGAGTTGGTCTTACGGGTGTATTTGAATACATTGGAATATATTAGGGCTGGGCGCTGGGCGACTCTTTCCTATACGTTCTCGTATATTCACATGCCTATCTCTTGAACACCAACAGCCCCCCCCCCTCTCCCCCTCCCAATCTTTCCTCCTCAATTGTTGCATACTTCATCGGTCTTGTCGTGGGAGGATAATTAATTCATTTTTGATTGATTTTATTCAAATAGAAAGTGATAATTTGTTTTAATCGAAAAAATTTCTTAACAGACCTCTATCAGTAAATTAATTTCGATTTTAGAGATCCGGTTAATTAAATGGAAAATATATTCGATTTAATTGAGGTGAATAGCTGATAATACGATTTATTTAAGGTTCAGGAAATCTCCAATGAGCAACGCAGCTAGTTGTTTTTTCAATTTTTATTTAAATGTAAAGTGCCAGGGCCAACGTTTCGGTCGCATATAGGACCATCATCAGAGCCAAGCCAATGTCAGTTTATTATTCCTCTTGGTCATATTGGCCAAAGTAATTATTAATAATACAATAAGTTCAATGACCAAATTATTATATACAGTGTGTTATTATGGACTGAGAGTGAGTGTATGAAAAATATTTCTTTTAAGTACAGTTAAATAATTGATTTTTATTATTTTAGTTATTTTTAATCAGAAAATCTTATCAGAATTAATAAATCACATTATATAATATATATATAATATAATTAACTTGTTGTATTATTAATAATTACTTTGGCCAATATGACCAAGAGGAATAATAAACTGACAATGGCTTGGCCCTGATGATGGTCCTATATGCGACCGAAACGTTGGCCCTGGTACTTTACATTTAAATAAAAATTGAAAAACAACTAGCTGCGTTGCTCATTGGAGATTTCCTGAACCCTAAATAAAGAAAATATATTCAGAATAGATGTATTGAATTTTAAAATGAATGGATAGGCTATAATGAAACTTCTTCTTTTATTAATCAGTCTTCCAGTGGAACTTGTGAAATGAGTAGAAAGAAAGATTTGTGAGTAAATAAGGTGGAGAGGCCTGCCCCGAAAATTTTATATACACGCTTGTCCACAAAAAATGGAATATTTTGAAAATTTCATTCATTTCAACTTATATTGTTGCAACGTCTTAATAAAAAGGATTTACTTATAAAAAAATTTAAACTCTTGCCTTTGAGGGAACCCCATCCACTTGGGGCTCATATAAAAAGGAAATATTGATATTTCGACCTCGAAACAGTAAAGATAATTTTTCAAAAAATTGGTAAAAACGTTGCTACACTGCCATGTCGACTAACATGACAATTTGACATCATTTTTGCCTTGATGAAGAGTGCGATCGGCACTCGAAATGTCGACAAAAATTAGACTTTTATTTTATTTTTCGCCTTGGCTGCCCATACCACCACATCCTCATAACATAATATCCAGCCATCAAGAAACAACTAGTTGATATTTGTATTAAAAAAAAATTTAATTAAACTTTTGCTCTTGAACAAAATAAAATATGAGTCCATTTGCAAAAGTGCCTAAATGACAAAATTTCTATAATAACTTGGAACTAAATGACAATATTTCTATAATAACTTGGAACCGAGGGAATATTCCGTTTCGGCCAGTTTCGGCCAAAAAGTAGCCGAAACCTGAGTCAGAAAAGATGGAATGAGACTCGCATGAAAAAAAAAAAAAAGGTCAAATGATTTGCACTTGAGGGAGAAAAAAATTGAGGAAAAAAATTTAGTCTCATTAAAAAAAAGGTAAAATGATATGAATTTTTTATAGAAAATACAAGTTTCAGTTTCGGTTTCGGCCGAAACTAAGATTGAGGCCGAAATTCGGTTTCGGTTGAAAATCTTGTTTCGGTCGGACCCTAATAATAACTAAGAAAGGCTGTAACTTTGAGATATCATAGTGTTTTTGGTCTTATAATTTTGATGAAATTACCCTCTACAAAAAAATATCAACAACTCAATTTGTGAAATTTCCGACAAGAGGTCTCTTTTCACCTTCCTCATCACATTTAAAAAATAGATATAATTATATATAGTCAGCCCGTATTTATTTTTATTTCCCCCTTTTCCTTTGGTATGAATTAAACCTGTCTCTCTCTCTTTCTCCCTAGTCGTTTCCCTTGATATCTCCATCTATCTTGAGTTGAATGAATGGCCTCAGAGCGATTCTTTTTTATTCAGTAGACGTTCTTCTTTAGCAAACACAAACAAACCACCAGACAAGAGTCCAGCACTTATACTATATTTGCCACTCCTCTTTTATTTAAAAAAAAATCACATAAAAAATACTCTTTAATAATAATAGCATGGTCATTAATCTATTATCATTCATCTTCTCTACTCCACCTACTCTATTTCACCTATACCTATAGTACTTCACTTAACTCAATAATTTAGAATGTCACTGAAGTCATTGAGAGCAGATTTTTTTTATTTTATTTAATTATATTATCATGGGCGTAACTAGGGGGGTGCCGGGGGCCCCCAGAAAGCTCCCTGCCCCAAGAAAAATTGAGAGAATATGGGGCTTTCCAGGCCCCCCGGAAGTTAGCTGGTTCCATGCCCCCCCCCCCTCAGCCTAATTCTCTAGTTACGCCCATGTATATTATAAAAGGGTTCAGAGATAAGCTTCTCGGATCTGGGTTCTCGGTTCGCTTCCGTCCCAACTGGGAAAAAATTATTTGAATTGAATTGGCTACCAATCATTTGAAATAAATATGGATGGGGGCTAAATGGCTTTAAATGCCGAAAAAACCTTTAAAAAAAAAACAACAAATGGCTTCCTTGAAACTCCCAGTCAAGAATTATTGTAGAATCCCGCTCGAAATTTAAGTCCGACAAAAAAATATTAGAATTGAACTTGGGGGTTCAAAGCAGATCTATAGCATGCTAAATTAGGTCCGACTTTGAACCCCAAATTGGTACAACTTTCCATTTTTACCAATTTGGGGACCAAAGTCGGACCTAATTGGAATAAAAGTTACGGCTTAGTAGTAAATGGTATCATCTCAGGGTTCAATGTCAGACCTAGGTCGGCTTGCAGTGTTCTACAGTAAATTGGACCTATTCAGGGCCAGAGGGATAAAAGTAGGAGCTAAATTTCGACTCGCGATTCCATAGCAAAATAATCCATTTATTCAATATCAGATAAGGGTCAGTATTTTATTAATATGTTTGTCAAGAGAAAAGGCAAAGTTCAATATATGATGATTAATGTGGAAACTTTAATTAAAGATACATCTAATATTGATGTTTCTAAATTGTCTACATATTCTGAAAGTTATTGTTTCAAAATATAACACAATATAATAACCACATTCTAAGTGTTATTAGATTCAAGGTAAAGATAGAATTTCAATTGGCTTCAAACGTTAATGAATTTATTCATGAATCTGCTTTAGAGAAAAATCATTATCTTCCAATTTCTTTAATGTCGTTATGCAATTATAAGTAGAAGACATTTTAGATCGAAATTAGAAAATTATAAAAGTTGAAAGAATGAACCCAAAAACTCTGATGCACGTTCCTATCTCCATCTATTTCCATCCAGCAGTATTAAACTAAAGTCAAAGTTTACCACCTTACTGTTTTTATTAGGACTTTTTGAAATTTCTGTCGGGATTCCCGTTTATTTATCCGCGGTGCTTCCGTGCACGAAGACACACACCTCAAACCCAACCGGACTCTGGCCGTAACTATCTACCGGAAGCCCGTGAACTTACTATCCTTAACTTCTCCTGCGTTCTTTTCTAGCTAATGAGCCAATCCTTATTTCTGGTTCCAACCGGCTCCTTATATCCAACCTCTTCTATGCTAGGGAGGATGTCCTAGTTTGAGGAGAGACTCCCTCAGCACCGGCGTGTAGCCTACTCTTTTCGAAGAATGCATCACTGAGAGGGAACCTTCTTTACGTCCCTTTCACAAGACGGCATGTCACAGCAACTCCCTCTCCTCGTAGAGTTTGCCTGTGGGCGGTTAAATAAATATTTTTATTTAATGAAAAAATCACTAAAGCCCAGTATTTGAACAGGAATTTTCTTTGTAGAAGCCTACACCCTAGCCCGCTACACCAGCGAGCCCACTACCTTACTGTTATATTACAATTCTTTCAGTGGGGACTAAAGTTGTTCCTTTATTTAGTGCATTTTTAAATATTTATGGAAATGGACAGTTTTGTAACAGCCACAACAGATTTGTTTTTTAATATTTGATTAGATTTTCTTTAATAAATAGGAAAAATCACACCACGATTATTGGTTGAATTTATTTACTTCTTCTAATGTAATTATTTAATTTTTTTTCCCTTGAAAGATTTAAGTTAAAGGATGAAAGGGATATATATATATATATCAGTCCTTTGGGTGGATTATAGAGAAGTAAAAGGGCCGAAAGTGAGCGAGTGAGTCTTGACTTTAAGATAGGAATCGATAGGTAACGTTGAAATGTAATATAGTAAGTATTTGGCTAGCGATAGCGAAAACTTGGACCCTTTAAGTATCAAAGTGCAGGAAAGCAAGAAGTAAGAAGGGCTTGAGAGAGAGAGAGAGAGATGAAGAAAGAAGGGAAATAGGTTGGCCGATGAAAGCTCTCCTCTCTACCCGGAATGTATTTCCCGCGTGTATTTGTCAAGCTACAGTACAGCATCTCTCAGTAAGCTAAGGGCTGACTGGCTGGGCAAGAAGACCTTTTGGGTGAATATTGCCAAAACGAATTCGTAGCAGCCGTCCATCCCCTTGGGGCCTGACCGTCATGCAGATATCGGAGGGAGATCTAAGGGATGTTTGCGAAGCCCTGACCGCAGGGGCTGCCAAGAAATTCACCAACCTTGCCTGTATTCTCTCTCTTTAAATAGATATATGGACAAAGAACAGATAAATTGATAAAGGGAATTCTCAAAATTAAATCATGTTTTTTTTTTATATATATATCTTAAGTAATCTAAACTCAAATTACGTCATTCACTCACCAAATATGAAAAATTGAGATTTAAATGTTTAAACAATTTAAAAAATGCAAACAATAAGTGAGTGCGTATAGTGAATGCCAAAGTAATGAGCCACCATGCGTTTTCTACAGGTGTATGTTTTTATTTTATTTAGTCTCTTGAGGGTTGTGGTCTTTACAATTATACAATAGTTTAGAAAAAAATAATGTTTATCACTGGCTTCTGGCGGGCGTTCAACCGCCTTCTTCCTCTGGGTCACCAATCACTGTTTGGCATTGCTTGTACATAACGATTTTGGTAACTGTTCTTCTTTCCAGATCCAACCGTGTAATTATTTCATTGTTTTAATAGGAGAATTAAATTCAAGTACACAAGGTTTTTTGTTCCAATGATATATTAATTTAATATTAACACTTTATGCGTATTTCGACAATATGTGTCATCTTCAGAAGTGAATTACATACTGAAAGAAAGCTTGTGTACTTGAATTTAATTCTCCTATTAAAGCATAATGTTTCAACTAGAGCCAACGGTTACCAGTTTAAAATCAATATTTCATTGTTTTTTAAAAGATGATGGAATTCTTTATTGGGAAATTTTCATTAAAATTGTTTCATTATTATTATATTATTATTTGAAATTCCTACGGAAATCCCCGTTTATTTATCCGTGTACGAAGACACTCACCTCAAACCCAACCGGCTTCTGCCTTAGCCATCTACCGGCACCTCGTGAAGTTACATTATTTCCTATCTCTAACTCCTCCTGCTGCATTCATTATAATGGATCCATTCGAAGAATCCATCAATGAGAGGGAACCTTCTTTACGTCCCTTCCACAGGGCGGGATGTCACATCAACTCCTCCTCGTGCCTGGGGGCTATTGTGGTGGGATCCAATATTCCAATCCATTGACTTTGTTTATATTAAATAAATATTTTTATTTAATGAAAAATCCATCACGCCCAGGATGCGAACACGGACCTCCTTTGCAGAAGCTAACATCCTAGCTACACCAGCGGCCCCCTTTAAAATTTTTCATATTAAAAAAATCAATCAAATAATAAGATGAAGTAACCAAATGGGGTGGTAGCGGGAATTAATTTTGCCTCCCACAGTACATATTTTATATATGAATTGTAAAATATACTCAATTTTTTTTTTCTATTTTATATTAAAATTTCAATTCGCTGTTTCTTTAATACAGATTTCTTTTCTCTAGAATCAAGCCATAAATTTCATCTTACGGTCGGTCCAGACGAGCGGTAGGCGAGGGAGAGTGTGATATGTATTTAAATAATATTTGAATTAATTTTCGCCTTAGGAAAGTGTTTTGTAAGACGATCATAAATCACAGGGCCACCGGGGGCGATTGGCCCACTCGGGCTTCCATTCGAAGCTAATATCAGTGGCACCCGGGCTGATTAATCTGTCAACTGTGCCAACCCACTCGTATAATATAATAGACGCGTGCATGTATCAACTGTAGCAATGTTTGCGGCCGCCCAAAACTAACATGTAACAAGTGTTACGTACGTTCTGCGAGTTTGGACAGAGAGAGAGAAAAAAAAAAAGGAGAAAAATAAAAATTGCCAATAAGACGAAAAGAAGTAGAAGAAGGGGAGAAACAGAAATTGGCAATAAGGAAGAGAAAGCGAGATAGAGAAAAAGGGAGTTTGGCCAGTGAATAAAGATCCGAATTACAAAAAAAAAGAAAAAAATATATACAGCTCAGACGGATTTGGAAGAAATAGATAAAAATAAAACAAGTCCGGATGAATTATTGTTTTGGGCTGTTTAACATGGATATGAAGCTGAGCCTCCTGGGAGCCTTTGCTGCTTGTTTTGCCCGGTGAAAAGTAAAAAGGCTTTGGGGAAGACGTTACCGACACAAAATTACCTGGAGAAATTTTATTACTTTCGACAGGGCATGACAAGGGCGTTTTGTAAATTCATTTAGTAAAAAAAAAAAGTAAAAATAATAGAAAAATATGTAAATTATATAAAATTAAGAAAATAAATAGTTGGTGTTTGTGTGGGCAAAAATTGCGAGCTAATCCTTATTTTTGGTTCCACCCGGTTCCTTTTATTCCATCTTAACTTAAATAAGCCAGTCATATCGTTTAAGATAACAAATTTGCGAGATAAGTTCGTGTTTGATTGGGCAAAAATTGTGCCCCCTGGGGTCGAACCAGGACATCCACGCTTTCGAGGCGGGCATAAGTATAATAGGCGGATGCGAGAGTTTGTGTTTATTGGGCCGGCGGCCTAGGATAAAGGTAGTCCTCCCGCTGCGAAAGCGTGGAGGTCCTGGTTCGACTCCAGGGGGCACAATTTTTGCCCAATCAAACGCGGACTTATCTCGCAAATTTGTTATCTTAAACGATATATTGACTGGCTTATTTACAGTCTATTTGAGCGTTGTTTGAAAGAAAATTCCACTCTTTTCAAACAAAGGCTCTATCTAGTTTATATAAAATTAAGTTTAATTTACAAAGGAAAGGTGTCTGATTTGAAATATACAAGAATGTATGTAAACTTAATTTGAACAAAGATAAAGTTTAATTCCACCTCCCTCCCCTCCCTTTCCCGTGGCCGAGATGTTAAAGATAGTGACAAAAGTCAATATTTATAATCTTAAAGTAAATTGGTGCGGATTCGAATCCCAGGCAGTCCGATGAATATTTGGATACCAAATGGTAGACTAAAATAAATAAATGTGCCTGAATCTTATATATCGTATTAAAAGATAATTAAATTTCGTTTTAAAGCCTATATGGCCTCAAATGCCGAAAAGACTTAAAAAAAGTTTAATTTGAAATTATCCCCTGGATCTCTCAGCAGAGAGGTAAAGATCTCACTTGTTGACTGCTTGAAATAAACTATGGTTATTTTTCAAAATTTTAATCTCATATTTGGATATTTTATACACAATAGAGAGTCCTAAATAAATACAAAATTTCATAAGAATTGGAAAGAATTTTTTTAAATGTATAAAAATTTCCCCTTTTGGATCGAAATTAACACTCTTTATTTATTTGTGGAGGAGGAAAGAAAAATAAATTTAAATTTTCATCCTTCTTCAAACAATTTTCTTGAAAAATTTTACTTTTATATTTTTTTAAAGGGGAATATAAAAAATAGATGTTTTATGAATTTTAATTAAAATCGTTAAAGCCAATTTTGCGAAAATCGAAAAAAATGAAAAAGTACATCAGTAAAAAAATGCTAGTACTCTTTTGGCCGATTTTGTTCAAAAGCTTATCAAAGGAAAGATAAATAATTTCTCCAAAAATAATTTATCATTTGTAGCAGATCAGAAAGTAAAAGTAAAACTTAGTTTTATTTGTACATACAGTAGTGCAAATTTAGACTGGATATGACTTCTTATAAGCCTGAACGCACACCGAACGAGCAAAAACGTTTTTGCCTAAAACTATTTCTTCAATGCTTTTCTAATGCACACCAAAGAGAACACAAACAACCAAAACATAATCGGACATGATTCGACATCATCGAACAAAATGTTTTTATCGAAAACGTTTTTGCTCGTTCGGTGTGCTTTGATCGAGCAAAACGTTTTGCTCGTGGACAAAACATTTTGATCGAAAACGTTTTTGCTCGTTCGGAGTGCGCTCAGCCTAAGAATGAAGTAATTTATGTTCTATATGAGAAAATGAAAAGAAATCAAACGAAAACGAGAAATAAAATGAAAACTTTTTCAGAGATGTGTCAAAATTCCGTTTTAAATTTCTATTGAATTTTTAAATAGAGCCGAGATCTTTTATTCAAACTTGAAGCTTAGAATGTTTTTGTGTTTGTAAAAGTAAGTAGATGAGTGCCTAGTAGTAGAGGGGTACCAAGTAAGGAATAACGAGCATAGGGATGAAAGCCCCCCCTCCCCATCCCCTTCTTCGACTTCCGGCCGCCTTAAGGTTTACACCCGCGGCCCGATCGGCTTAATGTTATTAACCGGGCCGGCCGAAACGATTAGAGATGGAAATTATAGTCCAATATAGTCCGCCCAATAGGAGTAGGCTGGTATTAAGCTTAGAAAGGCCTGTATGAGGTAGAGCAAAGGGCTTGAGGGTTGGGGTGAGGCTCTAATATCGCCGCTAGCCACCAACGTCCGCTCTGCAAGTTTAATCATTCTCACTAATTAATTTGCCAAGACGAAATCAAGTTGAAAAGAGAGGAAAAAAATTTCTAATTACTTTTGGATAAACTTTTATTATTTGTAGTTTTAAATATTGAAAGAAGTTATTGTATTTAGTCAAGTGAGAAAAGAAAAGTTTTTAAATTTGTTTTCCTCTATAATTTCAAAAAAAATTTATCATCAAACAAAAGTATTAAATGAAATTAAAAGATATAGGGGATTTTGCCCTCGGGCTTGGTGATAGTTGGTAGCGTGCTATCCTTCTATACCGAGAGTCGCGGGTTCGGACCCCAGGCAGTCCGAGGATTTTAATCAAGCCCTTTAGATACCAAAAGGCTTAAATAAAAATGCCTGGACCCCAAATAGATATTATCATAAATAACGGTTATCGTCAAAGTCTTATAAGGCCTGAGCTGCCGAAAAGTCTTTGTGTGTGAGTGTGAGTGTAAGTGTGGGTGTGAATGAGGAAAAAGTGTGAGTGTTGAAAAAAAGGAGGAATTATTTTCATCCCTAAAAATTATATCTCTATCTATATATACCGAGTATTTAAAGAGATGCGACTAACAAGTGATGACAACGCAGGGCCTAAACTTTAATATTAATACCTATAAAGCTGAAATTTGGCATAAATTGGCTTTCTTCGCTTAAAACTTCCGCAAATGAAAATCTAAAATCATGGTTTCGGGATTTTTTGAAATTTGGTCCCTAAAAACTCTTCTAATTCTAATTTTAAAAGCACTAAATTCTCATTTTGGAGTTTTTTTTATATTATAATAACTTTTAAACGGGTAGATATATCAATTTGCGCTAAATAAGAAGCGAGGCATCGATGTTGAGGGTTAGCCACGAGTTAAGAAGGTTTACACTCCGGGAATTTCAGGGTTTTAACGATGGCCGTGCAAGAAACATGCCCGCAAATTCCAAACTTGTCCGCCGAAGCGGGCAATTGCTCGACGAAGGTGAGCTTGGAGGTCCAATGGGGCTAAGCCGAAGGCGAACCTTGCGGCTAGTACTGTATATTCGAAAATGTCCGTCTGTCACGTTCTGAAGTTATTTTTTTGAATCCGCCTTAATCATACTTCCCGCCACAAAGACATACGACATAATAATTAATAGTAGGCTATTACATCTTATTATTTATAATATATAATTAATTTCAAAAATTTATTAAAATACATTTATGGCGACAACTACTAATCAAATCTCTAGACTGCTTGCCGAAGGCGGGCGGCGCGACTAGTATTTATAAGTATGACGTAGGGAAAGGAAATTTTTTTTTTAGGTTAAAGTAAAATAAAAAAAGAATCTTGGTCTTTATGAAGATTTACATTAAGTAAGGAATGTAATGGTAATGAATAGGCGTGAGAGTTGGCAGGGCACATATGAGCCTTGATGGTGCGGGTGTTGGTGTTGGTGTTGTGAGAAAGGGGGACTGAAGGGGAGGGACCTTGCACTTAGCCCGATTGGCCAGCAGGTGTGCAGCCTTGATTTAAGCCCTAAGATAATTGCAAAGGCCGCCATAGCTCAGCCCAGGGGACAGGAGCGCTGCTGCTTTTCCTGCCCTGGTATTTACTATAATGCTCTGTTAGGGAATAAACTGGGTGTTTGCCCAAAACTTACCCCATCCGGGGGCATCCAACGCTGGCCTCGTAGGCTTAGCAATTAATATCGTGCCTCTCTGCAAACAAAAACAAAAAGAAACTTTTAATTTATACAAATAAAATCAAGTAGAGGGATATAGTGTTAGAGAAAAATATTTAAAAAAAATCTCTAGGATAAAATTAAATTTTAACAAAAATGGTTGAAATGTATAAATTTGTAGGCCTACCCAAGTCACTTTTTACTTTCTCTTATTTCTATATATAATTATATGTTAATATAGAATTGCTATATAGAGAAAAAGTATTGGATTCATGTCAAAAATTCGATGTCGAGATTTTGATGGATATACACGTTTTGAGGTCCCCTGAGTTCAAAAAGTGGTTTTCGCGACATGGTCTGTCTGTGGGTGTGTAGGTGTGTGTTCAATTTTAAGCATGAAGGAATTGAGCTAGGAGGTTGAAATTTTAGATTTAAGTTAGACACCCCCCCCCCCCTGGAGCGTGAAAATAAGCTTTTAATCAAATCGGCAAAACGTACTAGTATTTTAACTGATGTGGTTTTTCAGTTTTTTTTTTTTTTTTCGATTTTCTCAAACTTCGCTCCAACGATTTTTTTTTTAAATTCATAAATCAACTATTTTTTTAGATGCTCTTTAAAATGTATATTCTCATTTTGCTATTGATATCTTCTGAAGTCCACTTTACTCTTGTACTTGATAGGAAAGAGGCTAAATGGTTGCCATGGTAACAAAATATAAGTATTTTCCCATACTTATAAATTTTACACTTTGAATTCTTATGTATGGGCGGAAACTAAATATAGGCCTATGTAGACACGAAAAATCTGGTGTGACAAGCACAGAACACAACTTTCGATTCCCGAAGGTAAGAGAAAGTTGTGTGCTGTGCGAAAGTCACACCAAATTTTTTTACTAATATAACATGGTCTTGTAAACAAAAAAAAGTTTACTATTTCTAACAATATCAAGATTTTTTGAACTGATTTTCTTTTTCATCGACATGCAAAATTAATAAGTTTCCCTTTAAAATGATATTATGACCAGATAACCTCCGCCTTGATAGCGACTCCCTCCTTAAGAACGGGCCTGCCTTCGACAAAGAGCAGCAGCCAACACAATTTAAGTTATTAAACAACTCTAAGTACTGCTGAGCCTTGGATGGGAGGAAGACAAGTATTGAAAGAACCCGTACGTCATCAATCCTGGTTTTTCTTCCACAATTATTTAATATTAAAGACGCAGCCCAAAAATTAAAGAAAAATAAGTCTCTTCTCATTTAAAATAATCTTTGTATTTGCGCCTGCAAGGTAAGCAACCCAATTATCTAATTAATTTTTAGATTGATTCTTCTAGAAAATTATCTGGAACGGACAACGTTTATTTGTTAAATGAGTAAAAACTGAGCAGTGGCGTCACTTGATGGGTGCGAAGGGGGTACTCCCCCCCTCCCCCTTAGCTAAGCCGTTGCAACTGAGTGAAGCGCTTAGAGGAGTTCTCTTATAAAATTCATTGTTGCCTATCTTCCAGGAAGCAAAAACTAATTTGTACACTTGAAATAAAAGAAATTGTCGGGGCTGGCGGATTAAAGCAACAGCCACCAAGATCTCTGCAATCAAGGAAAGTTGAGACCGGTGATACCTCGCGTGGGTGGCTCCGAAGAATCAGCATGTTGAACGTCCTCGGTATATATCATTTAAATATAAGTTATATATGTATATTATAAACTTCTAAATGGCCTCAACAAGACGAAAGGGCAAATTAAAAAAAAAAAAGGATCTGTTTTTTTTTTCCCATAAACTACCAACTTAGAAAACAAAAAAGCCAGGAACGGAGAAGAGCAACAGTCCCCAATCGTTGCCGTTAAGCAATGCCTTGAAATTAGTGACCCCGAGCAATCAGCGTGTGGAGCGTCCCCAGGTAGGTATTGGTATAATGAAATTTAACTTCTTCTTCTTTCTTTGCCTTAATCCCGCGGTGCGGGGTCGGCGGAGGGGGGTGGGGGTTTTTTCGACCGGGAAGGAATAGAACAGGCCGGCCCGTCGCACGGTCTGACGCCTGTTAAAAATATAGAAGAGAAGAGACTGACATTCAAAGAAAAGAAGTACTGCCAGCCCCAGCTAGGGCAGCTCGTGGTCGCCATCCACGTACCCACGAGTTGTGGGCCCCTGAGCAAGTATAATGAAATTTAACTTTTTAATTTTTATAAAAAACTCAAACCCTAAATGGCCTCAGTAGCCGAAAAGCGTTAAAAAAAGAGGTTTTTAAGAACTTTTTCAGCACCTGATGTCATTTAGATCCCGACATTATTAATTGGACCCTGTTATGCATTAGTGTGTCAAGCGCCAAAAAAAATTCAAAATTGAGTTAAGCACGGAATATTGTTTTAAATTGCTATAATTAATAGTATTTTTCATGAAATATGTCCTAAAAAAATTTATATTTAATGTTACTTGCACAATTGACAAAAAAAATTATATATAATCCAATGAAAACAAAAAACTTTGATGTTAATTTTCTCAAAACTCGGTAGCTGGCGCTTGACCTACTAATGCGTAACAGGGTCCAATTAACACTCAATTTAAGTTAAATTATCTATTTATTTATTATTAATTAAAATACTAAAATGTGTTTTATCGAGTACTGAATTATAAAAAGTCGTTGCAGACAAACATCTACATTTCCAATTTTCTCATGTAATGTGGAAATAAAAAGCAGATTTTTTAAAATGGATGAACGTGTTAACCGAATGAGGCGATTTAATGGTGAATGAACACCTTGTAGACAGACAGACGTTAGAATGGCCAGAGGCTTAAGCCATCAAATCTCGCATTGGGGACAAAGCATGCATGCTCAACTCGTACGCTGTAGAGGCGTTCTCGTTGTAGAGTCCTTGGGTCGTAAACACCAACGTTCTGTAGCGACACGCCAAATGCGCTTATAATTTATAAGACATCGTTTAAGTTGATGCCTTTAATAAAGTAGCGCTTTACTTTTATTACATCTTTTGATCAATCTTGCCCTTTTTAATTTATAGTAAAATATTAGTTTTTTTTTTTTAGTAATGAATATATTTACAAACGAACTCGTAAATATTTAAGAGATTTAAATTTATTATTAATTTTCAATGTTAAATTTCAATGATGATTCGATATCTATTTTAGACGTGTTTGACTATGATATTTAGTAGGAAATTTATTTTGGCTAGCAATTAAATAGGGGCCTAAATACAATATTTACTTGAAGTGGTAGGGTTTTAGGCAGCTAAGAGTGACATCGACTTTTCGGATTGCTCATAAATCGACGAGTTGTTAAATTTTATACACAGAAGACACATGCGGTATAATATACAAAAATATTAAATAAGGAAAATATTATTTAAAAGGTAATGAGTATCTGACTCCATGATATATCAAAAACCACCAGAGAGATAATGAGTATTAATATTTTTGAAGTAAACGAAATAAGTATGCTGGGTCAACGTATAATTATGGAGAAAGAAAACCAGCGACTCTTTCCACGTTAAAATAATTTATTCGCAGATATTTCTAAGCTAACCAAACCATCCTCAGTGCTTCAAATTATATATTTGAGCGTTTAATAAACTCATAAAATGCTTGAGAAGCCTTCTATATATGGAGGGGACAAAATCGTATGAAGCAAGTCACTGAGAGAAAAATAGCATCTATATACATAAGACCAATCGAATTTTTGTATGCTTTAAGATAATTTCTCACAGTAACCCACCAGGCGCGTGTACTTTCTAATACTTGTATTAGAAAGTATTCTAATTAGAAAGTATTCTAATACAAGTATTAGAAAGTACACGCGCCTGGTGGGTCACTGTGAAATTATCTTAAAGCATACAAAAATTCGATTGTGTCTTATGTATATGATGCTATTTTTCTCTCAGTGACTTGTCATACGATTTTGTCCCCTCCATATAAGAATGCTTCTCAAGCATTTTATGAGTTTATTAAACGCTCCACAATCATATAATTTGAAGCACTGAGTACCTGACTCCATGATTTATCAGAAACCACCTGAGAGATAACCTGAGTGTTTTTCTTATTAATATTTTTATTTGTCTTTTCGGGTTTTTAGGCCATATAGACTTTAACGATACTGATTATTTAAATATAGGCCTACGATATGTGGGGGTGCTCTCATATTAATTTATACCATTTGGTATCCAGGTGATTTAAATAAATATTCATCGGATTGCTACACATTCGAACCCGCACTTTAAGATTATCAATATTGACTTTTGTCAACACCTCTAACCTCTCAACCAGGGAGAGGGGGGGGGGTAGTATTTAATATATACTGTAGGTCTAAATAATATTTTATTTTTTTTAATATAGCTAAATAATATTTTTGTTATTTATTATTTTTAATATAAGCCGATTATAGATATTTGTGTATTAAATTTGCCAAGTTATTTGTTCTGAGCAAATGAGAGATGAGCTACCCGAAATGCCAACATAAAAAGAAATGAAAAGAATTTTCTATTTCATTCTTAGCTGACTGTAATCCTACCAGCTCAATTAAAAATCAACAGTCTCAAAAGGAAATTAATAAGCTTACTAGCCGTGCCGCCTCCCTTCTTATTTAAGCCATTTGGTGTCCAAATGGCTTAAATAAAATCATCGGACTGCCTGGGATCCGAACCCGCGAAATTTGGTATACGAGGTTAGCACGCTAACCTCTACACCAAGCTCCGAGAGCCTCTCCTTTTCTTAATTATGAAAAGGGGGGGGGGGGGGTAGCGCGGTACGCTAACTCTCCTAATATAGCCCGCTCGTGCGGTGCCCATGTGGTGTGATTTTATTTAATTTTTTTTAAATTAAAGGAAATAAAAAAAATTCCTTACCCCTTAAAATATAATAAATTTTAAAAAAAAGTTTTTTGTAAAATTTTTTTTTAGCGGGAGGGGAGAAAAAAAAGGGGGGGGGGGTGGGGGGGGGGGGGGGGGGAAGAGAAAAAGGGTGAATTTTTTTTTTAAAAAAAAAAAATTTTGAAAAGAAAATTATTATTACTACGTGCTCCAATCCAGTGCCTGCTTGAGGATTTGTTTACATTCAAAGAATACACAACTGCAAAGAATACTTAAATATTTCTCTATACATTTCCTATGGGAGAAATCGTAACTTTAGGAATTAATAACTCAAAAAGTTATAGGAATTTCGGGACCTGAGTATTTTTCAAGGACTCTTCATAACGTCCTCTATAAGACTGCAAAACTTCGTTTCAAAATTCCAACGGGAAGTTGGTCAAACAGAACGTGACAGACGGACAGACGGACACACCGCTATTATATATATAGACTAGCCGCGTCGCCCGCCTTCGGCGGGCTTCGCGTCTAGCCAGGGGGCTACGCCCCCTGGACCCCACAGCCGCTGGCTCGGGCCCGCCGCGGCGGCCCTCGCCTTTCTTAAATATGAGAAACGGGCTGGCGTCTAGAGGGGGGGCTACGCCCCCTGGACCCCCACCACTGGCTCGGGCCGCCTGCGGCGGACCCTCGCCTTAAATATGAGAAACGGGCTGGCGTCTAGAGCGGGGGCTACGCCCCCCTGGACCCCCCAGCCGCTGGCTCGGCCCGCCTGCGGCGGACCTTCGCCTTTTCTTAATTATAAAAAGAAAATTATTATAATCATTCACTCTCACATTCACACAATCTTTTCGGCAACTTAGGCCATTTAAGACTTTAAACGATACTCGTATTTATATAATATATATTTATTTGGGGTCCAGGCATTCTTATTTAAGCCATTTGGTATCCAAGTGGCTTAAATAAAATCATCGGACTGCCTGGGGTCCGAACCCGCGAAGTTTGGTATACGAGGTTAGCACGCTAACCTCTACGCCAAGCCCCGAGGGCAAAATTATTATAATATTACTACGTATTCCAATCCAGTGCCTGCTTGAGGATTTGTTTACATTCATGGAATACACAAATGAAAAGAATACAAAAATATTCCTCTGTACATTTCCTATGGGAGAAATCGTAACTTTAGCAATTAATAACTCAAAAAGTTATAGGAATTTCGGGACCCGAGTATTTTTCCGGGACTCTCCATAACCTCCTCTATAAAACTGCAAAATTTCGTTTCAAAATTTCAACGGGAAGTTGGTCAAACAGAGCGTGACAGACGGACAGACGGACGGACGGACAGACAGACGGACACTCCGCAATTATTATATATAGATATTTATAAACTTATTATTAAAATATCAAGAAAACGGCCGTTCCCAAGCAATTTTACTAAATTTGTTTCTATTCATAAGAACTGCGAATTTCTCATTGTATTGCATTGGAAAATCAGCCTAGCTATATTCCTTTGGGATAATAATATAATAGATAATAGAATATAAAAGACGGCTATTTGGAATGAAGTTCGATCCGCTTCAGTTAGCGATACTTATTCCGCAATATTAAAATATGACAGGTGGATTTTGTAATCCAGATCCGTAAACAAGTACTGTTATACCTACCCTAAAACTGTCCGCAAAAAAAAAAGTATTTCAACGATATACTCAAAAATAAATATTTTGCTCAGTATTAATTGATTTTCAAAAGCAGAGAGTATAATCGGCAGAAAAAATGTTCCAGTGTGCGAATTGAATACTTTGGTTGTTAAAGTAATCATATATTTAAACGTCAACTAATTAAAGGTTATCATCTAGTCTATCTCTTTATTAAAGACTATCTAAAATAGCCTCTTTAGCTTAGGGATAAAAAGTATGTAATTTATAAATGATCGAACTTTGATAATGGGATTTTAATATCTTGAATAACCTGCATCTCATGTTTCATTTAAAGGATGCTCGGTCGGCAGTTTTTCGGCTGTTCCAACCCTCGGGTTTGCAGGACAGCCTGGGGGAGAAAATCTATTCCTGGAGGGGACTGTACCTCCGAGTCACTGGACCTAGCTTTGGGATTTGATCTGTGTAATGTGACGTCACATCGATCCAAGGCACGCAGAGACAACAGAGGTCGAAGAAGAGAGAGAAGAGAAGAGAGAGAAGGAATAGGCAAAAGAGAGAGAGAGAGAGAGAGAGAAAGGGCGAAGGATATAAAGACTGGGAGAGAACAAGGCCAAATGGGAGGAGGGATCAGGTGTAGCGGGAACGGCTGGGCAAACAAAAGCGGGAGGTCCTGGAGGATGAACATGGGAGGCCGGGGTTGGGGGTGGTAAGATGCCGCCAGCGGCCGACCACAGTTCGCACTGCATTACCGGCCCCCGACGTATTTGCACCAGGACTTATACGTTATTCATTTGTTTCGTCCGACGACGACGACACGAGGAATCCCCCAAGGGCCTTTCCGTCCAGGCAGGCAGGCACCAACGACAACTCCAAATAAAGTCGTTGTCGGAGATGCCAAGGGCTGAGTTAGCAAATAATTCATGGCTCGTCACAATTGCATCGTGCTTGCGCACACTAGGAATTTAATTAAGCAGTGCAAATCAGCATCGAACACCGGCACACACCAGGGCCCCTCGTGTACGAAAAATAAAACGAATTCCTTCTTATACACATGTATTATATATGCTGCTGGTGCGTACCAAGTGAATAGCAATAGCAACTCTTCTCACTTTTTACTGACTTAAATAACAAGTGTGGAAAGGTAAACACACCCCTTCCCTCCCAGCCCCGGGGAAAGGGGTGGGTTTAAGAAAACGTGGTATGGAATTTTCTCAAACTAAATCCCATTCATGAAAAGAAAATGTTTAAGCCAAAATAAAATAAGAGAAGAAAAAAAATAAATTTATCAAAAAAAAAAAGAATAAATTAGTAATGTATATAAGGGATGAAATTCAATTAAATATAAATAAAATAGTCAACAGGTTGAACAGAGATTGATTTTCATTTCAATTCAAGATAATTGCGATATTATACGAAAACTTTCTCAAAGTTTGTATTTACTTAATTTCCAAGTAAGTTTAATTCAGATTAAAAATAAAATAAATTTTATATTAATGAGAACAATAATTTTTCATATTTAACAGACAATTAAGTTTTATCAGCGGTTTTCCAATCAGCAAAATAAAATTGAGAGATAAAGTGTAAAGTATTATTGACAAGAAGTGACGTTAGGTTCTTGCTCTAGCCAAACAAAGAGCTTTTAAGTCCCCGGGTTTGGAGTAGTAGGTAGCGTGCCTACCTACTATCGGCGTCGGGTTCGGACCCCAGGCAGTCCGTTGATTTTATTTAAGGCATTTGGATACCAAATGGCTTAAATAGAAATGCCTGTACCCCCAATAGATTTATTAAAAACATACGAGTATCGTTAAAAGTCTTAAATGGCCTAAGTTGCCGAGAAGACTGTGTGAATGTGTGTGTGAGTGTGAATGAGAAAAAGTGTGAATTTTTTTTTATTTAAAAAAAGTGCTTTTTAAAAAATACAAAATTTTTCTGAGAAATTGTTTTTGGATTTTCTAGAATAAAAAAGTCGTTAATTATCAGAGTCTTTAATTAGTCATCAAAAATTCTATTTAGAAAATTTCTAATGGATTTAAAAAATATTCCGACACACAATTTGTAATTGTAATGTGTTCCTGTGCTGTCACACCAGATTTTTTGTGTCGATAAATATTGAGTTTCGATATATTAGAATTTAGTAAATTTTTTTTTGTAAACCGTTTTAGGCAACAGGGCTTTAACTTTATTACATAAATGTTTAGATACATTATATCGATCGGTACAGGGGACGTTCAACACGCTGATTGCTCGGGGTCACTAATCCCTAGCTTTCACTGATGTAAAGATTTATAAACGAAAAATATTTATATTTTACCATGGTAACTCTTTCATATAGAATGCAAGAGTAAAGTGTGCTTTAAACAATTTTAAGTGCAAAATGAGAATATATATTTTAAAGAGCATCTAAAATAATAATTGATTTATGAATTTTAAACAAAATATAATAAATAGAAAGAACGACTTAAACTAAACTTAAACGGACCTTAAACATGTTTCCATCAAAATCTCGAAGTCAAATTTTTGATAGGAATGCAATACTTTCTACAAAAAAATGGGATCGAAAAATTTCTTAAAATGCTATTTAAATCTAAATCAATCAGACAATGTGTCATACTTAATTTTTACCTTAAGTAACATTTAAAAAAAATTCGAAAAATATTAATTTTTTATCAGTTTTACAAAATGATGGATATTCTTCAAATTGAATAGAAAAAAAGAAAATAATTAAAAATGACAGATATCAAAACAATATAATAATAATAACATGGGATAATTATTATTTGCGTAAATTAAGTTTGAAAGGGGGAGAGGAGGGGCTGCTTCTTGTAGCGAGTAGACTGGGATGATTTCGCCGTTTAAAAATAAGTTTTCACTTAATTATGGAGTTCGAGTTTTGTATGTAAATTTTAGTCAATATCTTGAATTAACTCCGTATTTCCGCTTCAACTATTCAAACTTAGAAGTTATAACTCGCCAATTCTAAGCAAATTCTCAGGTCTTAATACTTCAAACCACCAACTCACAATTAGTTTATAATAAATTATTCACTACTACAATTTTAAATGTATTGATTTTAACACAGGAAAAAAAAATATTATTTGATCTGGATAAAAATTTATTCAAATTGTTTTATATGAAATTTTATATTGAGATGATTTTCAATAATTTTTTATGGAATAAATCAGAAAGGACAATAAAGTATCAAATAACATAATTTTGGACAGCAAGCATTTTCTAAAACTTCAAAAATTATGTAGGAAATGGAGACAAAAAAAATGACGCAAATTTTTTTATTATAGATTTCTTTGTCGGCAGTTCAGGGATTAAGAATCACCCATCGTCAAGATAAGTTTAAAGGATTGATTAAATATCCCAGTATATTGGGGATATTGTCAACCTATTGAAGTATATTATTTAAAGGTAGGTCAATAAACGGTAAGTCTACATAAAGGATATTTTTTAATTATCTTGTATTGAGAAAGCCTATCTAGACCCAAATCGTGGATAGAATATAACAAAAAATTTTGGCATAAATTAAATGTCCTCAGAGCCTGGCAAGAAGAAGAAACAACAGCCACCAAGATCAATGTTGTTAAGCAACGCCAAGTGGTGCTGAAAATCGGGATAGGTGGCCACCGAAAAACAAGCCGATTGAACGCCCTCCCGGAAGCCATCGATACTCTATCTAATGTGAATAATAAATAAA
>JAKCPI010021791.1:0-14204 GCA_023213315.1 Euborellia annulipes | reverse complement strand
CAAATTTGGTCAAAAATATTTTATTTAATTAATTGTTTCATTTTGTTTGTTCAGTTTATATACTCGTAGATTTATTTTGAAATATTTTATTTAGAATAATATTAATTTAAAAACAAATCAGGCTCTTGGGGGATGCCCCTCCCCTCCCTCCCAAATGACACCCTTGATAAGGTCGTTTACCAAGCATACATTACAAAGAAAACATGCAACATCTATTGCAATAGTTTTGAGACTAAAAAAGCCCGAAAATAGTTAGGCAGCCCAAAATGGCACATGCACACTAAAGATTTCTTAGTCTGGGTGAGAAATACCTTTTTAAAAACGCCAATAAATCGAACGATCCTTTTTAACCTTTTTTATTAAAAAGGATCATTTAGTCTATTAACCTTTTTTGATAAATAAAAGGGTCGTTCGACCTATTGCCTGCTTTGAAAAAGGTATTTCTCACACAGACAAGAAAGCTTTAGAGTGCATGTGCCATTTGGGCTGCCTAACTACCGGGCTTGAGTCTCATTACTATTGCACTAATTGTATAAAGCAGCTTATTGAGAATCCCGTCTCCAATAAATCCATTTGAAAAATAAATATATAAGCTTTTGAAGGTCAAAAACAAGGCCCATTTTTTTTTTTTTTTTTTTTTTTTTTTTTTTTTTTTTTTTTTTTTTTTTTTGTGAAATGGGTGCATGAGAAGATGCCTGTTGAGATTGGAAAGTCTGAAGATTGTAGGTTTTGGGGGAAGGTAGTCGCAGGGAGCTTGTTCCAATCACGGGAGGTCATGTGGACAAAGAAGAATGAAATTGACTAGTTCTATTAGTCGTGAGATGGATAGCATAGGGATGCTGGGACGATACCTTCCTTGTGTTCCGTGTCTATGTTGCATTGGGTGGGATAATTGATATTAATTCGACAGAGCATTGACCATAGTAATACCTATAGAAGAGACAGAGTGCAGACACGCTTCTTCTATGAACTAGTGACTGTAGGGATGCGGTGAGGGTAGAATCATCGTCCAAGGAGGAGAGAGCGTCTTTCGATGCCCCTCGCCAAAGATGGAAACCACATTCAAGACACGGCCGAATTGAGGGTTTATAGAGGGTTAGGAGTTGTTAGGAGAAAAAGTAACGCTCCGTTTTGAATAGTAAACCTAATTTAGATCTTTTAATATAATAAGGAATTTTGGACCCAAAAAATTATTGTTTTGGCCTATAATTCTACGGTTTTCCTCCCTATCTTCTCTAAAAATATATATAATGCATCTTTGAGGTTTAATTTTCACTGTTATTCTCTTTTCCTCACCTATTACTTCACTTATTTTAATTTTAAAATTTGCCCTCGGGGTTTGGTGTAGAGGTTAGCGTGCTAACCTCGTATACCAAACGTCGCGAGTTCGGACCCCGGTCAGTCCGATGATTTTATTTAAGCCATTTGGATACCAAATGGCTTAAATAAGAATGCCTTGACCCCTAATATGTGTATATTACCAATAACAGATATCGTTTAAAGTCTTAAATGGCCTGAGTTGCCGAAAAAGACTGTGTGAATGTGTGTGTGAGTGTGAGTGTGAATGAGAAAAAAAGTGTGAGTGTTAAAAAAAAACAAAAAAAAAAAATTAAATTTGTTGATGAAACAAATTGAATGAATTAGTTTTAAATTTAGGAGCATTTTTCGGGTGAAGGTTAAAAAAAAAATTGATATGAGAATGATTGTGAATGTACTGTGGCTGTTATGTGCAGCGTTGTTTTTGCCAATGCCAGGGCAACCGAGTGTCTTCGTTGGGTGACACCCGGCTTATCACCGTCGGGCTTAATGGAGATCCAAATAAAGATCATCGCCGACGAAGCCAGCATCCTGACGGACGGGTCTATTGCGGCAACGAAATCATAACATCCAAGGTGAGAACATAGTTCAAATAATAACAAGATTTTAGTCAAACAATCAAAAATATTTGTCCTGCAAACATATAGACATTATAGAATAAATAGAAATAAATGGATTTTGAATATCTAAATTTTTTCACCACTGGCCATTAAAAGATTATTATTAAAGGAAAAAATTAAAAATCTAAAAAATAATTGATTTTTGAATTTTAATCAAAATCGTCGAAGCGAATTTTGAGAAAATTAAAAAAAACTGTACATCAGTAAAATACTAGTACTTTTTGACCGATTTTGATCCTAATTTAAATAAAAAATTTCAACCTCCTAGTTATTGAGGTATTTTGTTCATAGACAGACCATGTTGCATAAACCACTTTTTACTTTCTCTTACCTCAATGTATATGCTAATATACATATACTTATATATATAGAGGGAAAGATAAAGTTTTGGATTCATGTCAAAAATTCGATGTCGAGATTTTGATGGATATACACGTTTTGAGGTCCCCTGAATCCAAAAAAGTTGTTTTCGCGACATGGTCTGTCTGTCTGTGTGTCTGTGAGTGTCTGTCTCAGGAGGTTAAAATTTTATATTCAAGTTAAACACTCATCTAGGGCGTGAAAATAAGTTTTTAAACAAAATCGCCCAAAAAGTACTAGTACTTTACTGATGCACTTTTTCAGTTTTTTTTTTTTTTTTTTTTTTCAAAATTTGCTCCAACGATTTTGATTAAAATTCAAAAAACAATTATTTTTTAGATGCTCTTTAAAATGTATATTCTCATTTTGCCATTGAAATATTCTGAAGACCACTTTACTCTTGTATTTCATAGGAAAGATAGAAGAAATGGTTGCCATGGTAACAAAATATAAATATTTTCCCAACGTGCAAAACGTGTATATCAATCAAAATCACGACATCGAATTTTTGATATGAAACCAATACTTTCTCTTTATATATATTTATATATAAGTAAGAGAAAGTAAAATTGAAGCCCGGGCATTAAATATCGTTAGATTTTTCTCCTTTTTGCTATAGCTTATTGCCTTGGCAATAATCAATTGTTTCTTTAAACTCGTTTTAAATATTTCATGTATAGAGAGAGGATGATAAAAATGTTGGAAATCGATGAAAATTTTTTATTATGCCTATTAATTTGATTAAATCTCCCGTAAAAATACAAATAGAAATGTTAAAATTTATTTATCGAATTTATGTCAAGAATCTTTACTTTCTCTTACCTATATATAAGAAATATATAGAGAGAAAGTATTGAGATGTCAACAATTCGATGTCGAGATTTTTTGGGCATAAAATAGCCACGTGATGGTACACAACTTTATTTGAAAGTGATAAATTGAATTGAAAAACGCTACTAATCAAAGTGCTTTTCATTTTTCATATAAAATTTTTCTTTTTTTAAATAAAAGAGTTGTTTTATATAATAAAAAGAAGCGCTAAAGCTCAATATCCTAAAAAAAAATGTATCAGAAATTTTTTTCCCCCATCATCTTTCGGCAATGATTAATTATTGTTACATATGAGGCCACGAAATTATCAAAAGAGAAATTGCACGAGCAAACTATTTATTTGAAAACTAAAAACATTTTACAAAACAAAAATTATATATAAACAACAGGGTTGTCATATCGACAATTTCGCGTGACTTCGTAACACTACCCCCTTCTTAAGGCAGTTCATCCTGAACTGACTAAGCATATCTTCCAAGGCGGTCCAGGATCTTCCCATAGGCTTAGTATATTTGGAGATTTCATTGCTGCTTTCTCACCAATCGCCGCCCCTGCTTCTTCCATCATTTTAACCCCGTTCGCCTTCACTTCCTTTTCATCTCGTACTTTCATAACGAACTGATTCATCCTCTCAGGCTGTACGGTCAACGAAGCAACCATGTGAATTCTCTCCAAAGCTCCATAACCAAGAACAGTACATACCCGAGTAGGTTTTTCGATCTCCTTGCCGCCGCCGCCCTCTCTCTCGCCAGATTCTCCTGGTTTTCCTCTCACCTTTTCGGCTCCGCCGTTCTCTTCATTACCAGATCCTCCTGGATCACCAATTTCACATTCGCGACTACCGTCGCCAAGACCAACACATTCAGATCCTCCTGGATCACCACGACCACCGTCGCCAAGACCAACACATTCAGATCCTCCTAGATCTCCACGACCATCGTCGCCAAAACCAACCCATTCAGATCCCCCTGGATCTTCACGACCACCAATTTCAGTTTTCTTTTCGGTTTGCTTTACGTCGATGTAATCTTTTTTGACCTGATACTTCATTAGGCAGCTTTCGTCGACGGGATCATAATCCTCCAATTCAACAATACTCCTGTCGAGCTTGACGGAAATTTCATCCTGTCCTCTTTTTAGATTTCTTAAAAGTTCAAGAATTCTTTTAATTTGTGCCATATTCCTCTTCAAAATGATCCCACTTCTGACACCAAATGTTACATATGAGGCCACGAAATTATCAAAAGAGAAATTGCACGAGGACAAAAAGCAAACTATTTATTTGAAAACTAAAAACATTTTACAAAACAAAAATTATATATAAACAACAGGGTTGTCATATCGACAATTTCGCGTGACTTCGTAACATTATTTAATATTAATTAATTAATTAATAATTGGAATATGGTCGCTTCCAAGCCTTTTAATTATAAGGGGTATACGTGGTGAAAAAGGTGATATCCACTAAAGAAGGAGTGTCAATAGATCTCAGAAATATTTGGAAATATCACCTCATATATAATAAAAAAAATTTAGCGTTTTCTTTCTCATATTATTATTTTTTTCTTTATATGGACGTATTTAACTCCAAATTACGCTACTATAATGAGTTCTCTATAATGAGACCATCGGCCAAAATTGGCTGGCTATTGTTGTTAAAGAGCGGAACAAATTATTTTTTTCATTTCTATCAGGATATTTCAAAAATTCAAGGTTGAAAAAATTACAATTATAAAATGCTAAATTTTGAGTTAGTAAACACACAGGGTTAGAAAAGAAATAAAAAGTTCATATAACTAAGACTGGCATTTCCTTTTGCTAGTCTTATTCATTTGAAATAATTTTTGTCGCATGTGACGAGTCAAGAGACTTGTAGTCTCATATCATAAATTTTGATAAAATATCGTAAATAAACGTTTTTCCAATTATATTTAGTTGATTATCGATATTATGACGACATGATATGCTAGTTGGAGTTCAGTATTTATTTATTAACTAAGCGTGTGCTCATGTTTACTCTACAAGTTGATAATATGTTTGCTTAATAATCCTTCTCTATTATTTTCCTATTATTCTATTAATAAAATAAATAATAGATTAAATTATTTAAGGCTTGGCTGGAATCAAAAAGAATAATTAATAATAATTTGCCATTAGAAGCTTTCGTTGATAAATCCTTGTATGTTTGGTTGCCGTAGTTTTAGGCGAACCAAAAGGAACTTTTATTACGCAAAACAAATTCTTCTTTATTAGTTTGAATTTATTTTAATTATTCTATTATGAATCTGACAGCAAAATCGCATAATTCATTCTATATATGGTCTGTAATATTATAAATAACGATCTCCAAGTGTGCGATATTTTTAATTGTATATTCTAAAAAATAGGGCGTCTTTCCCCTGGCTACTAATTTCTAACTAGGACTGAATCAAGTCAAAGCAGGGCCCCTTCAGGTATAAATTTTGCCTTCGTTTTAAGACTGAAAATTAAAAGTAAAAAGTATTCCTTTTCCCTTAATCAAATATTTTTTTTACATGAAGTAGAAAACTAATTTTGTTATTCATTTGTGCCCTTAACGAGTTTTTCTGACTGGAGCACAGCGCACAACTTTCTCTTACCCTTCGGTAAGAGAAAGTTGTGCACGGTGCTGGTCACACAAGATTTTTTGTGTCGAGATAAATTTAGTTTTCCATAGCACCTTAGTTCCAAACTTGCATTTTAAATGTTGATTGCTTGAAATAAATAATGGTTATTTTTCAAAATTTTAATCTCATATTTAGATATTTTATACACAATAGAGAATGCTAAATAAATACAAAATTTCATAAGAATTGGAAAAAAATTTTAAATGTGTAAAAAGTTCCACCTTTTGAATCGAAATTAACATGCAAATCCCCATCGGGATTTAACATTGGCTCAATGGAAAAAAGAGCCGGAAAATGAATTTGAAAAATCTGAAGTACTACATTAGTAAAGTGTACTTCAAACTATTTTCACGAAAAATTTACTGATTTTTTAAAGGGCATATGAAAAATACTGTAGTTGATTTATATGAATATTATTCTAAAAAGAAAAATATTTATATTCTGTTACCATGGCAAGCATTTCTTCTATCTTTCCTATGAAGTACTAGAGTAAAGTGTGCTTCAAAACACTTCAAGGGAAAAATGAGAATATACATTTTAAAGAGCATGTAAAAAATAATTGATTTTTTAATTTTAAACAATTTTGGTGGAGTGAATTTTCGAAGAAAACTAAAAAAAGTACATCAATAAAGTACTAGAACTTTTTGGCCAATTTCGTTCAAAAGCTTATTTTGAGTGCCTGAGAGGGTGCCTAACTTAGATATAAAATTTCAACCTCGGAGCTCCTATTTTTTTTTCTAACTATTCACTCGACACTATTTTAAAAATAAATTATAATATTAACTAGGTAGAGAGCCTTGCTTGAAAAAGATGGAATTTTTTTAATCAATGCTCAAATAGATAATTATAATTTTTTTATTATTTTTAAACATGAAAATTTTTTCAACAAATCCATAAATTAAAAAAAAAAAATTCATTTAACTTTGAAAAGACCGTTGTTGTGTAATTAGCGTTTTTGTTTGAGAAATAACTCTAATGATACTCTTTGTGGCCAGAAAGTCATTTATCATCTATTTATTCTAAATGCCACAAATGAATTCATATTTCAAAATTAAGTGAATTTATTGTCGTTTAACTCGTTTGTAAAATCAATTCTGAACATTACAATCCTTGAGGTTTTATTTATCTTTAAAACTCATCTGATTGGCTTCTCTAGGCCAAGGGCAAACGAATTTACGGTGTAGAATTTTTTATTTAAAATAAAAAATCAATTTTTTTTTTTTATATATTAATTTGACTATATTTTGATTTTCTTTTTTTATAGTATACCTGGTGGACTTTTCTTCCTTTAAATTTATTTGAACAATTCAGACGTATTGCGAATTTTTATTTTTTACTTATGGTTATAATTATGGTAAGTTGATTCAATCATTTGTCATTTGATACGTTTTGGAAATTGACCCAATTTACTTTAATCAAATTTTCTCATTTATTATGTGAATTTTTGAAAATTGAGATCAATTTGTGAAATATGGGTCGATTTCAGGTGCGTCATTTCAATATTTTGTTGGAGGAGGCTTTTTGGTGGAAGGGGAAAATTTTATATCCAATTTTAGGAGAATTTATTATTAAAACAAATCGGGAATGACTTCCCCGAGACTTTCTCATATATTCTTTTGGAATTACGTCTGGGTGTGTGTGTGTGTGTGTGTGAACACGATTGCTTAAAAACGCAAGCAGCCAGATCGATGAAATTTGGTATATACACCTTACACTAAAATTGTAGATTCCTATCAACTTTTAGAGTAAATACGTTACTTTAATCAAATTTTCTTATTTATCAAAAATTTTGAAAAAACTTATTAGTATTTACTCCAAAAGTTGATAGAAATCTACAATTTTAGTGTAAGGAGTATATATCAAATTTCATTGATCTGGCCGCATGCGTTTTTAAGTAATCGTGTTCACACACATACACACACTGACCTAATGTCCAAAATTGTCAAATTGTCCAAAAACTTATAGAAGCCCTTTTTTTTGATTTTCGAAAAAACAAATTTTATTTTTAGATTAATCGCATTAAATAAAAGATATTTTTAAAAAAATCCGCTCTTTAACTTATAGATAATTAAATTAGTAATCATTGTGTTAAAAAATAATTAATTTTCTACCCTTAATTAATTAGCTGGAAACTTTAAAATGAAATGAAATAAATCCCTTGTATTCCTATGGGAAAACTAACGCCATCTCTTGCCGCCTCGAGTCAATCGTGTTTTAACGGCTTTTCGAGACGCGCACCTTAAGAGCACAGTAGATAAAGATGTAAAAACAATTCATGTACCCAGAGCCTTTCCTGAGTATGTTTTCACCTCTCTGCCAGGTCATTTTTGCCCTTTTCCCCATGGGGATCCGCTAGAATAGCATAAATTAAAATTACGTAATATAAATATTTGCTTTTTTTTACATCAGCGAAAGATTAAATTTTCAATATTAGTGGCGCCGATGACTTGACATCCGAGTAGCAGGCGTCCCCTTTCGATCCCACGCATCAGCCACTGTGGTTTGATGATGCCATGAAAAAATGCATAATTTTTATTCTAAAATAAAAAATCCTAAATGGTCGCCCTTTGGTTTAGAGGCCTGCGTACTGGCAGAGAGTGCACGCCTATCAGGAACGGCCCTATACCCATGGGCGTAACTAGAGAATCTGGCTGGGGGGCCATGGGACCAGCCATCCTCGCTGGGGGGGGGGTATGAGACCAGATAACCTCGGTGGGCGAGTCATTCCACGTCAAAACGATACACTTTTTAGCCTCACCATCTCAGATTTATATGAAATTTGGATCATAGGTAGATTCAATAGAGACTAAGAAAAAGCCCCAATTTCAACTTGATATCTCAACTCGTTTAAGAAATGTGGCGTGTTAAAGTTGTCAAAAATGGCAAAAAATCGACCTAACCACATCTATTGTATTTAAATTGTTCTAAAATCTCTTAGAGATGAGATAGAGAGAAGAATGAGGTGTCATTTTACAGCTTTTTAGACACCCTTTCCAATGATATACAACACACCTGGGGTGGTAATAAAAAAAAAAATTAATTTCAAAATCAAAAATTTAAATTAATTTTTTTCAAAAAGTACCCCTTCGAAAATTTTGAAAAAATTCTAAAATGGTCCTTACTTAAAGGTTAAAAGATAATATAAACCTCATCCAGGGATCATGTTGGGATCATAGAAAAATTAATTAAAACAACCCTTGCGTTAGTTTTTTGTCATAATTGGGAAACATTATACAGGCTAACAGTGATTTTGGTACCGGGACTAGTTTGAGCTATTCTCGTCGCTATATGCGTCGTCCTTTTTCCAAAAATGCCGTCAGTTTTGCTCGAATATCTCTAGTTTTAGCAGAGGCGTACCGAAGCAGTTGGGGGCCTGGGGCGGCACTAGAAGAGGGGGCCTTATATTGAATTTTTTTTTGGGGGGGAGGCTGCTCATCTTTAAATATCCCTCTTCTCCATATATAAAAATATTTTTAAAATACCGTATATTCCTGAACCCCAAGGGTCCCGGGGCCTCTCGAAGAGAAATTTTCATTAAATTTTGTTTTTACTTGTGCCCTGAGGGCCCCAAGGCCTCTCAAAGAGAAATTTTCATTAAATTTGATATTTTAACTAAATTTTTCGGTTTTTACTTGAGCCCTGAGGGCCCCGGGGCCTCTCAAAGAGAAATTTTCATTAAATTTTGATTTTTTAACTAAATTTTTTGGTTTTTATTTGAGCCCTGAGGGCCCCGGGCCTCAAAAAGAGAAATTTTCATTAAATTTTGATTTTTTAACTAAATTTTTTGGTTTTTATTTGAGCCCTGAGGGCCCCGGGCCTCAAAAAGAGAAATTTTCATTAAATTTTTTTTTTTATAAATATATGGGGGCCTATGCCGGCTCGGGGCCTGGAGCGGACCGCCCCCCCCCCTCGGTACGCCACTGAGTTTTAGAGATATAGAGAATATAACGTTTTAATTGAAATTCTGCTCTAAAGCGGCTCTTATTTTGAGTTTTCTAGATTTTTTTATGGTGTTTTCTCTTAAAGATATACAGGTAGCTAAGATACATAGAAAATCTAGAGATTCTGCCCAATCAGAAGTGATTTAGTGGTGCAAAACGCTGCTAAAAGTTGAAAAAATTCAATTTTTCCAACCATCATTCATTCGTGCGAATTGGTTAATTATTAACGAAATTATAAAGAAAATAGTTAATCTACAAGCAGGGGCGTAGCCAAGGGGGGGGGGGGGGGGGATGGGGGGAGTCTCCCCCCCCCCTCAGGTCGGATCGAGTTGGCAAATGTTGGCAAAATCAAGGACCAGTTGGCAAAATAAAGTTTATTTAAAAGAAATTAATTTATATTTTAATTTAAAAAAAAAATTAAATTTTCTTTTTTTATATTTTCATCTATTAAAAAAAAAAAATTTTTTTCAAATAAATAAATTTATTTTCTTTTTACTGAATATAAATTTATACAATATAATACAAACACATAAAGAAAATCATTAGGATTATTTTAAAAGAGAAAAAAATAAAATATTTGAACAAATAAAAGAAACCGCAGTCGTTCATTTGAATTTTCTTTATTACTATAATTGTAAAAAAAGGAATTCCAATTAAACAATGTTTTTGATAGAAATATAAATTTTATACAGGTCAACAAAAAAAGTTTTTTGAAATTTAGGGTTATTCCTGGCTATATGGAAGCGCTAATTCCAAAAATGCCATCAATTTTGCGCCATCGGCTCTAGTTTTAGAGATATAGAGAAAATTATATTTTAATAAATAATCTGATCAAGAGCGACTCTTATTTTGAATTTTCTAGATTTTTTTAAGTCCTTACCTCTTAAAAATATGTAGTTAGTTGAAATACATAGAAAAATAGGTCTATACTATAAAGTTTGAGCCCAATCTGAGGTGGCTAAGTGGTGCAAAACATGGCTAAAAGTTTAGAAAAATTGGATTTTTTCATTTTTTTTTAAGGATACTCCTGAATAGAATTTTTACCATCCCTGAATGGAAAAAAAGTATGTTTACGATCTTCTATAGTTTTTAACTTTCCAAAAGTTAAGCAATGCCAAGCGTGGCGAAAGCCCCGGGATTGGTGATCCCGAGCAATCAGCTTGTGGAACGTCCTATCGGTAGCCATCGGTATAATGTAATATGTTTTTTTTGCATTCAGTGATGGTAAAAGATTCTACCTATTAGGGGTGTCCAAAGTTTAAAAAACTGAAAAAATTCGATTTTTCTAAAATTTTAGCCGTGTTTTGCACCACTAAATCGCCTCCAATTGGACTGAAACTTTATTTCTATGTACAGTGGAACTTCGCATAATTCGTTCCAGAATCGTACTCGTAAAGCGAAACACTCGTTAGGCAAAACAATAACATTCTCCCCTTAGAGCTGTCCCCCCCCTGATGTAAAATGAGCACAATCCGGGACTTTCTCTCTCCTCTCCACTCGTTATGCGAAACGTTACTCGTTAAGCAAATCATATTTTTACAATTTTTTTTGCTCGTTATGCAAATTGCTTGGAATGAAAGGGCACCCTAAGCGAGTTTCTAAATATTTCTTTTTAAGGGGTAAAGCCAGAAAATTCAAAATAAGAGTCGCTCTAGGGCTCATTTTCTATTAAAATTTAATTTTCTCTAAATCTCTAAAACTAAATTTGATGGAGAAAAACTTATGGTATTTTTGGAATTAGGGTATCCTATATAAAAACCCAGGAATTGCTTAAAACACCCCGGTAAATTACACATTAGACAATAGAAGAGGGATTTAGTCGGTAAGAGTCCTGTACTACTCGACAAAATTTTTCATTGAGTGTAATTATATGGGGAATTTCTCAATTGAAAAAAATCTTGCCTTAATTATATTTCTATCAAAAATTTTGTTTAATCCTTTAGTTTTTTAATATTAAAATAGCAAAGTGAAGGGGAGGAGACATAAAACATCGAACATGTCATATAGCGACTAAAGGGCGTCGGGTTTAGCCTCTAGTAAATTAATATACTGTATATAGGATGAAAAAGAATGTGAATTGTACAGTTGGCAAATTGATTGAATTTAGTTGGCATTTTTGGCCTTCTCCCCCCCCTGAAAAATCTCTTCGCTACGCCCCTGTCTACAAGTCAAAGATAAGAAAATTTTATGATTAAGATGTTGTTTTGCTTAGAAGAATTCTTGGGTATAGTGATAGAGCTGACATAACTATTTTGTTTATAATTTCGTTAATAATTAACCGATTTGCACAAATGAATGATTTCTGGAAAGCTAAAGAGTTACAGAATATCGTACATATATGTATGTTTTTGCATTCAGGGTTGTTAAAAAAATTTTAGGGTTGTCTAAGTTGAGAAAAACTGGAAAAATTGAATTTTTTCAATTTTTAGCAGTGTTTTGCACCACTAAATCACTTCTGATTGGGCAGAATCTCTAGATTTTCTATGTATCTTAGCTACCTGTATATCTTTAAGAGAAAGGAGACGAGCGTGGCTTATCGGATAAGCTGAGGCTTAGTAATACGAGGTAAAATGTCACTCGAGTTCGAACCCAACTTGCCGAAAAAATTCAACCAAAGTCGAACGTCTCTGCTGGAGCAAAGGGGAGTACACATCCCTCCAATTCCAGGCACTTAGGGCCTGAGGGATGGACATAGGAATTCAGGGGTAAAACATCACCCGAATTCGAACCATTCCTAGAACGGGGGAGCACACTAGATCTGATCTAGAAGGTCGCAGTGCAAAGAGAAAAGCCCCAGAACAACTAATCATCATCAATCATCATCATCTTTAAGAGAAAACACCATAAAAAACTCTAGAAAACTCAAAATAAGAGCCGCTTTAGAGCAGAATTTCAATTAAAACGTTATATTCTCTATATCTCTAAAACTAGAGATATTTGAGCAAAACTGACGGCATTTTTGGAAAAAGGACGACGCATATAGCGACGAGAATAGCTCAAACTAGTCCCGGTACCAAAATCACTATTAGCCTGTGTAGTGATGACAAAAAACTAACGCAAGATTTGTTTTAATTAATTTTTCTATGATCCCATCATGATCATGATCCCTCGATGAGGCTTATATTATATTTTAACCTTTAAGCAAGGACCATTTTAGAATTTTTTCAAAATTTTCGAAGGGTACTTTTTGAGAAAAATTAATTTAAATTTTTGATTTTGAAATTAAAATTTTTTTTTTATTACCACCCCAGGTGTGTTGTATATCATTGGAAAGGGTGTCTAAAAAGCTGTAAAATGACACCTCATTCTTCTCTCTATCTCATCTCTAAGAGATTTTAGAACAATTTAAATACAATAGATGTGGTTAGGTCGATTTTTTGCCATTTTTGACAACTTTAACACGCCACATTTCTTAAACGAGTTGAGATATCAAGTTGAAATTGGGGCTTTTTCTTAGTCTCTATTGACTCTACCTATGGCCCAAATTTCATACAAATCTGAGATGGTGAGGTTAAAAAGTGTTTCGATTTGACGTGGAAAGAATGACTCGGCCCTGGAAAGCCCCCATATTTTCTCAATTTTTCTTGGGGCAAAGAGCTTTCTGGGGGGGGGGCCACGAGCCTTCTGGGGGGCCAGGCCCCCCGGGACCCCCCTAGTTACGCCCATGCCTATACCCCATATACCCGTTTGTGACCGTTTTTTCGCACAGCATCAAGGAAATGAAATAAAGAAATTCAAATAAAAAGGAAATTTCATTAAATTGAAAATTCCACTGGCCTACCCTTCCATTCATG
Organism: Euborellia annulipes; assembly: GCA_023213315.1. Classification (NCBI taxonomy): domain Eukaryota; kingdom Metazoa; phylum Arthropoda; class Insecta; order Dermaptera; family Anisolabididae; genus Euborellia; species Euborellia annulipes. Next base: position 696 of record JAKCPI010021791.1, on the reverse strand, counting down.
GCTATTACTGGTATTATTTAAATCAGTCAGTCTCGGAGCTGATTTGTTAATTTAAATTTTTCTGTTAATATACACTGTAAAAAAATTTTTTGTGTAGGAAGCAAATTACATAACCAAAAACATACTAAATTTAATAAGTCTTTGCAAAAACCGTAAAAAAAATGTATTGTAATTTTTCAACCGGTTGAAAAATTAGAGTGAAGATGTGTGGTAATTTTAGAAAACAATTTGGCACGAGCGAGAAAAAAATTTGAATTCGAGCTCTTAATTTCTTCCCTTCATATATGAACTTGTCCGACGCCTTTAACACAATTTTTAACAAAAATTACTATAAAATATATGTAAAATTCAATACATATTCTATTTTTATTCGAAGAAAATTGTAATTTTAAAATGTTTTAAAAAAATGTAAAAAATATTTGAACGCATAAATTTGTAAATTTAGTAAACAAAAGTATAGTAGTTATCATTTACAAGGGAAATTTGTAAATTTACTAAATTTAATTTAGTATTCCAAAACATTTTTTTTACAGTGTATATTATTTTAATTTTTTTAGCGAACGATCTATTTTGATTTCATTTCCTTAAGAACTTTCACACTGATTTAATTATTTTATTTAGTTATTAATTATAAATTCCTTTGATAATTTATTTAGTGATATAAGATTCCCAATAAATTACGAAACGCCTTTTTTT
>JAKCPI010021790.1:0-76454 GCA_023213315.1 Euborellia annulipes | reverse complement strand
GGCCCGGGCTCAAGTCTTAAAATTTCAATTAAAAAAATCATTTTTGGAAATTTTTTCCAAAGGGGCCCGCGCCTTTAAAATTTCAATAAAAAAATCATTTTCTTGAAATTTTTTCCTGCAAGGCCGGGCTCAGATCTTAAAGTATTAATTTTAAAAAAATCATTTTTTTTAAATTTTTTTTCTGAGTAGGCCCGGGCTTTTTAAGCTCAAATATAGTTTGATAATATTTTACACGTTTCAGGAAAGCTAAAAACGCAGATTTCAGTGTCCAATTTTCAAAAAATTTTCCATACCCCCCAGACCCCGTAGTCGTCTGTCCGGATAAATTATGGTAACCCTATGTTGCGGAAATTTTGAAAAATTTTTTAAATAACTTTTGTGTATAACTGTTTCAAAAATGTTGTCAAAAACTGTGTAAAAAATTGTTGGTATGAAGGCCACAATAGCCATCTATATACTAAACAAAAACTTTGAGGGTGGGGGGGGGAGGCCGTATTATTCAATATTATGTAGCCCCGCGGCCCGTCAAGTCTGTCTGCGGCCCTGAACACCCTGTAACACGATTTTTGTTTCTGGCTTGTGAGTGCTATTTTCTAGTTGTATATGTCTAAAAAGTATAGAATGTATGTATTAATCAAGTCAAACTTTGGTTTTGGGACATTGTCGAGGACAATGAGATTAAAAAAAAACATAATTCAACTTTAAGATTAAATATTTTATTTTGAAGCTTCTTCAATCAAGAAATCTTGAAAGTTTCTTGTGATTAATGGATGAATGAAGTGAGAAAGAACGCCTTATGAATAAAAATTAGAACATATTTGCATTCAGCTTATACTATAATCAACAGATATATATCAGAAATGAGTTGTAAACAAACAAGTGTGTCGATCATAAAACCAAAGTTTGGAGGGAATAGTCAGTGGCGTCATTTGGGGGGGGGGGGATCATTTTCCCCCCTCCCAAGGGCTCTGACTTTTATAAAATATTATATTATTCTAGATAAAATCTTTCAAAATATATCTACGAGTATATAAACTGTAGAGAATTAAACAATTAAATTAAATCTATTTTGGCTCAATTTGAGTACATATTTGTAAGTAAATTTTAAGAAAAAAAAAAATGGTGTAAACTTATATTCAATATATCTCATTGTTTAATTTATACTATTACGTTTTTCCTTTAGGCGGTGACATTTTAAACGTCATCAAACTTTAATGAACAAATTTCCAAGCAAGACTATTATATCGTATATATATATGCCTATACAGAAATACTGTACATATTATTTGTTGCATTGAAATAAATTGAAATTTCAACAATCCTAGAGAGTACACATTTGAGAAATGTAAGTGATGTAAGTTTAAAGAAATCTCTAACCACAATTATTTATTACTAATATTTATATTTTCTTTTCCAGGTTCTCTTCGTTCATAAAAACATCATCCAAATAAACACAACCACCACCACTTCTTTGGGAAAATGAAATTGTTTTCATTTTACAACAAACGTTGAAGAAAAATATATTATTGAAGTAAACGAAACTAAGTATGCTGGGTCAACAGTATTGAGGTTATGGAGAAAGAAAAACCAGCGACTGCTTTCCACGTTAAAATAATTTATTCGCAGATATTTCGGTAAGCTTAACGCAAACCATCCTCAGTGCTTCAAATTATATGATTGTGGAGCGTTTAACAAACTCATAAAATGCTTGAGAAGCCATTCTATACATGGAGGGGACAAAATCGCATGAAGCAAGTCACTGAGAGAAAAACAGCATCTACAGTATATACATAAGACACAATCGAATTTTTTGTATGCTTTACGATAATCTCTCACAGTGACCCACCAGGCGCGTGTACTTTCTAATACTGGCCAGTATAATATAATATATATATAATAATATATAATAATAATAGCCAGTATTAGAAAGTACACGCGCCTGGTGGGTCACTGTGAGAGATTATCGTAAAGCATACAAAAAATTCGATTGTGTCTTATGTATATACTGTAGATGCTGTTTTTCTCTCAGTGACTTGCTTCATGCGATTTTGTCCCCTCCATGTATAGAATGGCTTCTCAAGCATTTTATGAGTTTGTTAAACGCTCCACAATCATATAATTTGAAGCACTGAGGATGGTTTGCGTTAAGCTTACCGAAATATCTGCGAATAAATTATTTTAACGTGGAAAGCAGTCGCTGGTTTTTCTTTCTCCATAACCTTAAAATATATTATTTTTCAACATTCCATTGTTTTGTTGTATTGTACACAAATGTTAATTGTTTTTTTTTTTCCTTTTCGCCGAAGAGTTGACTTGAAGAATAACCTGGTGCTCTGCAGCATAGACACTTGTGCTCCAAATGAAGTTCCTATTTGAAATAAAATAAAAATCATAAAAGCCGAAAAGATTGATATCGCCGGTACTTGAACCTTGGATCTGCCAATTCGTACTCGGCCTACCTTGCCACGTGACCACACTACCGCATTTGACTATTTGAATTCAAACAGATTGCTATTCTCGTCCTCTCATATCGAGATCACGAATTTCTCGGTCAATCAAGAACATTCTAGATGCACAAATTTAAAAGACCACTTAAAGGTGCAATTAATAGAACAAGAAATTATTTAAAAGACCACCCAAAGGTGCAATTAATAGAATAGATAGATCATTTTCCCCCCCTCCCAAGGGCTCTGACTTTTATAAAATATTATATTATTCTAGATAAAATCTTTCAAAATATATCTACGAGTATATAAACTGTAGAGAATTAAACAATTAAATTAAATCTATTTTGGCTCAATTTGAGTACATATTTGTAAGTAAATATTAAGAAAAAAAAAATGTTTGCCCCCCCCCCTTTCCCCCCCCCCCCCCAAGAAAAAGTTGAAATGACGCCACTGGGAATAGTTAACATTTACCTCACTTTTCAGATATAATCTATTAAAAAAAAAACACAATCCAGAAACAAACAAAAAATTAGTATATAGAAATTTTTTTCCGGGGCTGGGGGGCTGCTGATCTCAAAAAGGTTTTCTGCAAAAAATTTTTCTTCACGTTTTGAGGTCCCCTGAATCCAAAAAAGTGGTTTTTGCGACATGGTCTGTCTGTGTGTGTGTCTGTGAACAAAATATCTCAAGAACGAAAAGAGCTAGGAGGTTGAAATTTTATATTTAAGTTAGACACCCCCATGGGACGTGACACGAAGCTTTTGAACAAAATCGACCAAAAAGTACTAGTACTTTACTGATGCACTTTTTCAGTTTTTTTCGATTTTCTCAAAATTTGCTCCAACGATTTTTTTTAAAATTCATATATCAACTATTTTTTAGTTGCTCTTTAAAATGTATATTCTCATTTTGTGATTGAAATCTTCTGAAGACCACTTTACTCTTGCACTCCATAGAAAAGATAGGAGAAATGGTTGCCATGGTAACAAAATATAAACATTTTGCCATACTTATAAATTTTACATCTTGAAAATCGAATGTACCATACTGTCGGAAACTAAATACATGTCGACACAAAAAATCTGGTGTGACAAGCACAGTACACAACTTTCGATTACCGAAGGTAAGAGAAAGTTGTGTGCTGTGCGCCAGTCACACCAGATTTTTTCATTTGTCTTCGACACTAAAAAAGAATAAAATTCATATTTAATATAAAATCGTGTGATATATAAGCAAATAATAATTAATTCAGCAGACGCAAAAGGGCCAAAATTCATGGCAACTATTTTTCATTTTCTGGTTGTTGCGCTATAAATTTTTGAAAATATGCCTTTACTAGGAGGAAAATATGATTTTTACAGTAGGGGATGCCATCACAAGATCTAATGTTTTATATGTCATTCGAAAGCTTATTTTATGCCTGAATATTCTGAATATTTTATTTAAATTTATATAACTTTTTATTCTTTAGAGTAACATGACTTTTATTTGAGCACATTTGAACTCATAGAAAACAATAATTCGAACGTCTTTTTTTACATGTGTGCAAATAAAAGTCAAGTTACTATTAAGAAAAAAATATTATATTTATTTTAAACAAATATTTAGAAATAGCATCAAATAACCTTTCGAACAAACATAAAACATTAGATTTAAAAAATTATTAATGGGTAAAAATTTGTATTAAGTTGTGCGTCTCGGGGTGCTAATTTTGGGACTTTCCAGCGGCCATAATTTTGAAGCTATCGACCTCAAATTTGTTATTGGTACCCAGTTTTCGTATTGTTTATTTTCTATAATGTTTTGTATTAATGTATCTTGTATATATAAATATATATGTATTTGGGTTAAACTAAACCTCCCTGGGTAAATAAAAAAAAAAACACTGAAACCCGTTGTTATTAAAAATAAATATATATATAGAACGTCCCCCGATTGTCATCAGTATAATTAAGTTTAGAGATTGCGGTGTAGGTTTTAGGTGAAACATTAATTTTTAATTTTTAAGAACTATTTGTAAAAGAAGTCTAAAGATAATGAATGGTCAATGTACTTTACAAAATATGATGAAAGACAATCCCCACCTGTCACTCATTAAATCCATTCCGAGAAACACTAAGCCCTTCACAAGCCAATTAAACAAAAGGCATCAGACTCCACCCTACTCCCCCCTCCACTTTTCCTTACCATAAAATATTGTATTTTTCACTCCCACAGTCAGTCGTTTGTAACTCTTGAAGATGGGATAATATCCCGAAATATATCGAGTATAATATAAACTTTTGTTTTTACTCACATAACCCAGTGAAACCCCACATATAAACACAACCTCAGTCATCAGTATAATATAATTTAATAAATAAATACAATAAACCCTCAGCAGCTGAGAGGTAAAATTGTATATATATATATATATTTGAAGAATTTAAAGTGGCTGTTGTATTTAAACAGTAGATAGGAAAGGAGAATGCAGCCAGGTTTCGTGGAGACTCAATACCTGGCTGCATTCTCCTTTCCTATCTACTTATATATATATATATGTCATTCTATATAATATATAGAATATATATATGTATTTGGGTTAAATTAAACCTCCCTGGGTAAATATATATATAGAACGTCCACCGATTGTCATCAGTATAATATAATTTAATAAATAAATACAATAAACCCTCAGCAGCTGAGAGGTAAAATTGTATATATATATATATATATATGTCATTCTAACAAAAATGAGTTAACTTAGCCTAATTGCAAATAATTCAGGGATTACCAAACATTTTGACTTTTTTTAAACATCGGTTAATAGAAAAAGTTAATAATTTTTGGGCACAATCTTGGGCTTATCTGGTTTTTTTCATTCGAAATCTCCGCGTTCTTTGGTAATTTTGGTTGGCAGCACTCCTACTGTGATCAAATAAGTTTTTTTTCTGTTTTTTTTCTTCCTGGTTCTCTTTTTCTCTCAAATTTCTTTAAATTCTTTCAGTTTATAATTTTAATAATTAAAAAAACGACTTAATAATGTCTCTAAATAAAGAAGACTCATGGACACGATCAAACGAAACAGACGTTAAATATCCTGTTCACATAGGTATTTTATATTTAAAATTAATCATTCTAACCTTTTTTTTTAGATGAATTTATTATTATTTCTTCCTATAGTAATTTTTTGACATTTCTCACAGGAATTGTAGAAAAAATTTTGTCTAGTAGAATCCCTTCATTAAAATAAAATAAAAATGTTTAATTAAATCTCGCCTACATCGTTTGTACATTACCAAGCAAACCGGCAGCTCTCTGGCTAAAATTATTACCATTTTTCTTTTTGTTTTTTTAATTTAATCACAATGAGAAAAACGAAACATCAGCTGGACGACAAAGTTGTGACTTTCCTATTGGTTACCAAATATTAAATAAAGCTATTCACCTATCACCTATTAAATAAAGCCTTGTAGAGTTTGCAAAGGGTTGTTCAAAATGATGAAGACAACAAATAGTTAAGGTTAAGGGAAATTTTGATAATTTAACTTCTTCAAATGAAGAAACACTTCGGCTAAGGGGTCGTCCACATATTACGTAACGACATTTCTGACCAGAACTACCCCTACTCCCCCCCCCCCCCCCGAATAAAATTTCTTATATAAAATTCATATCATTTTACTTTTTTTTTTTCAAAAAATTTTATAAATTCAACTTTGAATCGTTATGTTACACTTTGAGAAACCCCCGGGTCCCCCATGTCACAATTAGTAACGTTTTGTCCAGACCCCCCCCCCCCAACACGTTACATAATATGAAAACGACCCCTAAGGTTTTTCAACCCTATTTTTGAAGAATGAATAACTAAATCTTGTCTATATCGGATAAATACTGTTATATATTTTAAAACTGATTACTCTAAGGCACAAAGTAATAACAAACTTTTTTTTTTCAAATCAATCTTATTATTTTCGGGAAAGTAACCAGGAAACTTGATGCGCCTCACTATTTCGACCCTTCCTGGGGACCCTTGACCATTACCGATATAACTAAAGAAAGAGCAATTAAGAAAGCTATTTAAAAACAAAATGATCCAAAATCTGTAGCATTAAATGAAAATGTGAATGGACTATTAAGTCATCATAAAATCTAAATATATATATATATATATATGTTCTGGAAGGTTTCCGCGACCGGATGTATGCAAAGATAAGTTTAAATCTCAGCACCCCACGCGACTTAACCCGAGAAAACTTATCTTTGCATATATATATGGACCCTGTTATGCAATGGTGTGTCAAAGACCAAACATCGAGTTTTGAGAAAATCAACAATAAAGTTTTTTGTTTACATTGGATTATATATAATTTTTCTTGTCAATTGTGCAAGTAACATTAAATATAAATTTTTTAGGACATATTTCATAAAAAATACTATTAATTAAAGCATTTGAAACAATATTCCGTGCTTAACTCAATTTTGAATTGTTTGGTCTTTGACACACCATTGCATAACAGGGTCCATATATATATAAAGCGATGATAAACAAGACTCAGAAATAACTTCTATGACCTTCTTTCTCTCAGCCAGATTTATTATTTTACAATTGTAATCTGCAAAAATAAACTCTATATTTTCCAGAATTTAGAATAGTGGATTTTCCACATTGATACCAAACTATTTCCGTGATCATCGGGAGCAATTATTCAAAAAGGAAAGATTTTGTAAGCAAAAAAAGGATAATTGGAATTTGAACCATTTAAAAATGGCATGAACAATCCAAAGTCCAAATGAGTAAATGAACCCGTCGAATTCATCTGAATGGGATAGGAAAATATGACTGAGACCACAGAAATACTAATGACTATGTTACAAGAGATAAACAAAATATTGATAAGGTGCCATATTCCAATATTAGTTGATAACTGGGCAAGGAGTCAGGCATCTAAGAGCTTTTGCTTAATTAAAACTCAATAATAATTGAGTTTCGGTCTTAATGAAATATCCTCATCATCAGCCACTTCAGAGCGTTTAAAAACAAGGCAATATCACCTAGTCAATATGCAGAGTTGTCTAGTTTTATAACATTGCCTGACTCCTCTCCCAGTTATATTCTTCTACTACCGTCACTTAAATTTACCACTTCCAAAATCAATACCTTTTTGAAAATAGATTGTAATTGTTTATTATATATGTATGTATCCTTGCGCCCTATGATAAATAATTACAATTCAATCATTGGGGTCCAAGCAAGTCGAAATTTGCACTGTTAAAGCAGCTGGTTTTATTCTTTAGAATTAATTTTTATTTATTTTCCATTTCAGGACCTGTTTATCCTTGTGATTTATGTAAAACAAATTTCATAAACTTATTTTTCTTAGAAAAACATTGCAAAAAATGTATGCAAATAAATATTCAATGTTTAGAGAAGAATAAAATACCTCTTAACGAAAGAGAAGGTAATCTAATCATTTTTAATTTATTTCTAACTTTCATAAATGTAATCATAATTTTAATTTGGTTTCAGAGGAATTTTCAGAAGACGAAACATTAAATTTACCAAAAACTTCTAAATGTCATTTATGTAATAAAGAATTCACCTCCAAAAGTTCTTTAGAGATCCACATCCAAATTCACTCAAGTGCAAATTCCTTTAAATGTGGAGTGTGTCAAAAAGAATTTTCTTTAATCTCTTCTTTAAAACGCCATTTTGTTATTCATACCGGCGAGAAACGTTATAAATGTGAACAATGTAAGAAAAGATTTTTTCGAGCATCTTCCCTTAAAAGTCATTCAAAAACTCATACAGGCGAAAAACCATTCAAATGTGATATCTGCAATAGATATTTCTCTCATGCTCATCATTTTAAAAACCACTTTAAAACACATACCGGGGAAAAATCATTCACATGTGAAATTTGCAGGAAAAACTTTTCTCATTCGCACCATTTAAAAAAACATCTCGTAATCCATTCCGGTGAAAAACCTTTCAAATGCAATATTTGCAATAAAAATTTTTCTCAATCGTCCTATCTTAAAGAGCATGCCAGGACCCACACGGGTGAAAAACCTTTCAAATGTGATGTATGTGGTAAAGAATTTTCTCAATCATCTAATCTTAAATCACATTTGAATATCCATACGGGGCTAAAATTTCATAAATGTGATATGTGTAATAAACAATTTTCATCATCATTTAATCTAAAAAATCATATGAGATTTCATACTGGAGAAAAGCCTTATAATTGTAATACATGTAAAAAGAAATTTACACATGCGTCTTCCCTTAAACGTCATTCTAAATGTCATTCAAATGAAAAAACTTGAGAAGAAATACCTTACTGCTAATAATTAAATATTTTGTATATTATAAATATATATATATATATATAAATTCTACTTTCTCTAAATGAAAAGTAAATAATTTTCGCTCCAAAAATGTATGTGTGCCTGTGTGTCAATAAATTATCTTAAATTAAACATATATTTAAAATTTATCAATCAGAAATACCTTCGAGTTTTTTTAAATGGAAATAAAATAACTCTCCACAACTTTGGGTAATAAGTGTAGTTGTTTGCAGGACTTGCTTTTTGTGTTCGAGCAGAGGTCAAGATCTCTTGCCTCATGATCTAAGGGTCCACCCCCTTGGATTCTTTACAAAGTCAATCTTTTGCAATTCACTTTCTTAATCCCTTACCTCTGGGTATTTCCTTAACGTCTATATAAGCCAAAGAGACAAGAAAAAGTAATGTTGGGCAAAAATTATAATTTAATTAAACCGTCCTAAAATGTTATTTGTATTAACCTAACTCACCAATTTTTAAACATTTGTCCCCTCGTCGTATTCAAAATCTTGTTAAAAATTCAATGATTATCGGTGCAAGCGCATACAGTTCAAATGAGAGATCTCAATTACCAAAAGACAGAAATGGAAACAATTTATTCCTTAAAAAAAATAAGATTTTAATAATTGTTAATTAAATAATTAGAAAAGTATTTATTCTCTCAGGCTATACAGTATATAAGAAGTGTATAGCCTATAAACTTCTAAAGATTTTTTTAACCAAGAAATATTTAATTTAATTCTTTTCCAAAATTTTAACAAATCTATTCCCATAAATGTTTTGCCTTTTTTCTACACCCCCTAGTGTTCCCAGAATAGAATCCCAGAGGTCAATGAACTTCTAGTTAGGTCCCCCCAGAGTGAGCTTCATTTTAATATTTAAATAGTTACCGCGTTAGAATTTGAATAATTTAGAACACGTCAAGGGCATTGGAAGGACAAATTAATTTAAAGTCATCCTAAAAGAAACCTAGTTTATTTCTTTCGCTTCATTTATATATATATACGTGTATTTGTTTTGTTATTAAAAAAAAATGAGTGAAAAAGTAAAATTCGACCAAGATGAACTTAAAAAACGTCTCACAGATATTCAATATAGTGTGACACAAGAAAAAGACACCGAAAAGTAAGTTAAAGTAAAGAAAATCTGATTGGGATTATTATTTTAGAATTTTAAATATCCTATATATTGTAATGTGATTTTAATTCCCTATTTGAAAATAGATTATTTAATCCTGCCCCAGGTGAGTGACACTGGCAATGACCTGTCAAAGACCTTTTACAGGTTGCTTTAATGAGACGACAGATGAGGGCATTTACGTTTGTATCGTTTGCGAACAAGAATTATTTTCTTCTTCCACTAAATATGATTCTGGATGCGGATGGCCAGCGTTCAATGATGTTCTCAATTTGGGAAAGATAGAACTTCATGCAGACCCTTCCATTCCTGGTAAAAAACATTTATTTAAATTCGTCTGTTATATGGAAATTATTTGTTCATCTCTTTTATCAATGAAATCATTTTTCATTAGAGGCATAGAATTTTTTATATATTCCGTTCTATGCGCTCACTCATTCTATTGAATTTTTACCAACAGTTAAAAAATTTGGAGAATGACACTTTTTTTTTTTGAATGGGTGCATAAGGTCCGAAGACCTATAATGACCAATAGTCACATGCAGCCAGGAAGAAAATAAAAACAAAAGGAGAAGCATAAAGGGGAAACTCAACTGCGGGAACTGAGAAGATGCCTGTTGAGGTTAGACTTGAAAGTCTGAAGATTGTAGGTTTTGGGGAAGATAAACGCAGGGAGCTTGTTCCAATCACGGGAGGTCATGGGGACTTGTTATCTTGACCAGCGGAAAAACGCATCCTTAAGGGCAAGGAGGGGGCGAGGCGAAGCTGTTATGGGGGTTGCAAGACTAAAGGACAATAACCCTGATGGAATTCGGTTGGACTTGTTTTTTATTAGAATCAATAAATTTGTAATCTTACTTTATTTAATTTAGCTGAATAGACCTGAAATATAATTTCCAAATTCAACAATTTGGCTAATTCTTTTTGCCCTTTGGTCCTCGCAACCCCCATAACAGCTCAACAAAAAATATTCACGAAGTTTATTCAGAAAGTAATCGTCCCTAGAGTCGAGTACAAAAAGTAGGGCAATTGTTTTGCTACTTTGCAACAAATTCAACGTCGAAATTTATAAACCTGTAAATAAATTAGTTCAATTTTTGTATTACTGGGTCACCTCTAGCCAGTTTTAACCAAGATTATTATTTTCACTTTGAAATATTCTAGATTACTTAAGAAAGTAGAGTCAAATGTCTTATTTGATGGACATTAGCTTAGGCCAATTCAAATTCAATTCATTCCTTATTTATAAAAAGCTCTATGATAGATGGGGGTGTGCTAAATACCCCTGGCGCTTAAGTAACTAAAGCTATTGTTACATCGTTGTGTATATACCTGGTAATTTGGAAAATTTTATTAAATGTCTGCTGTTTGGATGCAATAAAACAGACAGATATCGAGCACTGCACTTTTGATATCTCATATAATTTTTGATAAGATATTTGATAAAAAAAAAAAAAAAAAAAAAACAATGATTCCATTTTATAATAAGATTTAGTTCTGAAGGTGGTTTCTTCATTTAAGATTAAATCGCTAAACCAAATTCCAGCTACTAGAACATCGATAAAGAAACCTGAGAAAAAGGATAGTTAAACATATCTCCCTGTTTATTTTATTTTATTTGAAATTTCTTTAAGATCCCCGTTTATTTACCCGAGATTTAAGTGCACGATGACATACACCTCAAACCCAACCGACCTCTGGCCGTAGCCATCTACCGACACCCCGTGGAGTTACATTATTTCCTGTCTCTAACTCCTCCTCCTGCTTTCGTCTCTAGCTAGTGAACTAATCCTTATTTCTGGTTCAACCCGGCTCCTTTTATCGAACCTCTTCCATGCTAGCGAGGATGTCCTAGATGAGGAGGGACTCCCTCAGCCTCAGTGTAGCCTATTCCTTTCGAAGAATGCATCACTGAGAGGGAACCTTCTTTACGTCCCTTCCACAGAACGGGATGTCACAGCAACTCCCTCCCCCCCCCTCGTAGAGATGCCTGGGGCTATTGTGGTGGGATCCAATATTCCAATCCATTACCTGCTTGAGGTTTTGTTTACAATAAATATATATTTTTATATAATGAAAAAATCCCGCAAGCCCAGGATTTGAGCACGGATCTTCTTTGTAGATCTCTCCCTAATATATATATATATATATATATATATATATATATATCCTGGTTTTCCTCTCCCAATAATTCATTCATTTATTTGAAATAAAAGTAAAAAGAGTTTCAAATAAATTTTTTCAGGTCGTCCTCGAACTGAAGTTACTTGTGCGCGATGCGACGCGCATCTAGGTCACGTTTTCAATGATGGACCACAGCCAACTCGCAAAAGATTTTGCATCAATAGCGCCTCCATTGATTTCCGACCAAAAAAATAAATTTCATTAGCTACAAAAATATATAATAAGAGTCCGAAGTATCGTGGAGGCCAACCAACTTCTTAAATATTGAAACTATTTACAGATAAAAAGAAACCTGGTTTAATGATTTTTTTTTTTGTTGAAAATAAAAATTCATTTATATAAATTACAGACTATAATTTCATTAATCGATTCCTTGATTATTTTTTTTTTTATCTCAATGTGCTTACAAAAATCAGACAATTTTTATACTTAACAAAGAAAACTAGAAAATTATATATATATGTATAGAAGAAATATATACATATATATATTTGTATATATATATTTTAACCATTCACACAAGCTTCATTTATACAGAAAGTCCAGTACACGTTTACAAATCTAAAAAAAAAGCCTGAACTTTCCAAGTTAAAATCAATAAATGCGATTAGAAATACTCGGTTTAAATCATATTCACAGGAAATTAGAGTTTTTTAAAATAAATAAGCCTCTAAAAATTAAAAAAAAAATACAAGCTTTAATAAGCCACAGGTCAAACAACCACAAAAATAGTTATTAAAAAAAAAAATAGAAATATATAATAAATAGGAATATAAAAATTTTCGAAAATTAAAATAAAGAATATAAAATATACCTTGGTGGCGAAGTAAAGCTTGTTTTAATAAAATAAAGTTGGTATATATATATATAAATAAAATAGCAGCCTCAATCTTTGTCGTTACCTGGACAGTGCTTCTTAAAGTACTGGGCAACGGTAACAAATAAATTATTATTGTTAAATAAGTTTAAATACTTGGATTATAATTATATACTTACAATAAGCTTTTTCTCATTAATTGAAAATTTATGAGTGATGCGGAGAGAATTATAATCCGAAACTCTTCTATCATGCTGATTTTTCGGCAAGGGTGTAGGAAGGTAAAAACAAAAACAAAGTTTTTTTTATTTTTCCAAATGAGTTTTATTCCTAATATTTCGAAGGCACAAAGGCTCTTCTGCTAATTTTACGTTCCCCTAACAATACAATAACAGCCAAGGATTTTTTGTATAATAAAGCCATTTGAACTCTGTAACTCTAATTTAAAGAATGTGGTGTGAGATTTAGATGAAACATTTTAAATTAAGGTTGTATTTATATTTATACAAGGGGGTATTTGTGTAAAAATAACAAATGAAGATTATACTCGATATAGGTATTTCGAGTTATTAACCCATCTTTAGGAGTTACAGACAACCCCCGTGAAACCCCACATATATATATACAACCTCAGTCTGCAACTCTAGAGAGCATTGATTAATGCTCTCTAGGTTACAGAGTTCAAAATGCTTTCATGCAAAAAATCCTTGGCTGTTATTGTAATATTAGCGGAGAGTAAAATGAATGAGCTTCCTCTGAAGAGAGCCTTTGTGCCTTCGATATATTAGGAATAAAACTCATTTGGAAAAATAAAAAAACTTTTTTGTTTTTTCCTTCCTACACCCTTGCCGAAAAATCAGGGCGTGATAAAAGGGTTTCGGATTTTTCTCATTAAACTTCATTCATAAAAAATTTAACCTTTAACTTAGTTGAAGCCAGATGTAAAAAATAAACTAACCTAACCTGACCTTTTCTTATCTAACTTACAAAATTTAAAATATTGTTATTGTTTAAAATAAAAAATTGTGATTATTGTATTTGATTTGTGCACATATGTTCTTAGCCATGGTAGTGTATGCATACACTCATTAATCAAAACATAATACCGTGTGTTCAAGCTTTTACTAACTATTAACATTAGAAAATGCAAATGCTTATATGAAATTCAAAATCTGATTTAAAAAAAAATAGGGGAGCCGTAGGATAATGACTTGGGTTCCAAGGGGACCGCGACTTCGAAAAGTTTAAGAAGCACTGATCTAGGATTCCGGAACATTTTAAGGTTTCAAATTAGTTTCAAATACTTAATAATAAATTATATAATTTAAATTTGAAAAAACTCTATAGTATATTATATGAATAAAAATATTCACACAGAGTGTCGTCACATTTTGAGGCTACCATTATATATATATATATACGAACCTTGACAATAAAAAAAGAAATTATTATAATAATAATAATAATTGAAAGAAGCTGAAGAAAGAAGATTGGTGTGCTGATGCAACAGAGTTAAAAGAGCACGCGCCTCATACATACAACAAAACTGGACTAAAAAAGGGATGACAGCCGAAAAAGTTTCGAACAGGCACTGATTTTTGCAATCAAAAAATGTTTTAATGCACGCCCGCCCTAAAATATTTACATTTACTAGGTTTTTTTTTTATTTTATTTTATTTTATTTTTTTTTATTCACCTTTTGACGATAATTTAAAATTAATATCTAGGCTTTTTATTTATCTTATTAAGGAATTTTTAAAGGATCGTATCTAATTACATTATGTTGTTGTTTTATTTTATTTTTTTTTTATTTTAGACTATACTCTATTTTCTGTGCATTGATTTTTTTTGTAATTATCGTCGCTACGCATTACTGAGGCACACAATTCAAAAATTAATTTTATATTAGAACTGTTTTGGAAAGGGAAGAGTTTTGATCAAGTGCATTAACATTTTTCAGACTTGATCAGAACCCATCAATTTTTTTTTTATCTTTTTTTTTTAAAAAATATCACCATTTTTAGCCAATTTAGTCTAAAAAATTATTTATATATATATAATATATATACTGTATATTTTTTGAAATTTTAAATATAGACAAAGATTTTCAACTTGAAAGTTGAGAATCGTTGCTAAATGAGTTTTATCAAACATCCATCATCGTTATATTAATTAATATTTATATATACAAAGCTATCAAACCTTCCAAGCGGCAGTTTTAATATCAAAATAATATCCTCGCAAAAAACGATCGTGTCGGAAACAATTACATCAAAAATGCTTGGAAGGAAATAGTTTTGAACTAAGCCCAAGGGCGCACAGTTGAAGGAAGAGATTTATTTTTTTTCTTTTTGTATTTATTTTGAGTTGTAGTTGTGAGGACCCCGCGCTCGTCGTCGTCGTGTCGGACGTCAGCGATGCTGCTGCTTGTGTCTTTGTGTATGTGTATATGTGTGAGTGTGTGTGTATTTGTGAATGTGAGTTGCATGGGAGAATGTGGAAAGTCTTAAGTGTGCTGCTTTTGTTACTAGTGACTTTTAGCTGCCTCTTTAGCTGCCATAATCAGGGGCGTCAAACTCGCTAAGGGTCGAGCCAGTTTCAGGAACGGATGCTAACAACCAAAAAAAAAGGAAACAACGACATATTAACAAAATGACAAAAAGTTTTAAAGAGGATTCTTTGGTTTTTAAGGAAGGAAGAGGATCCTTATACAAACAATACCTAAATACCTAAAAGTTTTCTTTTAAAATGTGAAAATGAAGATTTTTTTGAATTCTCGAATTTTTGGAACAGTGTACTTTTAAGACGATGCTGATCAAATGAAAGAAGACTCTCTAACCACTCTCTAACCTTATAAAAGTAAGTTTGTTCGACTCCGATAATTTTTTAATAATAGTCGGGTATCATTTATATATAATTCAAAATTCAGACTAAACCGTCGAGCCAATTTTATGAGATTTAAAAGAATGAGTTCAGCAAGTTGATCAGGTGAACACCCTCATCAAAGCAAAACAAAAATGAGAAAATCAACACAAAATTTAAAAACAAGTAAAAAATTACAAAAGCAAATCGAATTTCTAATAAGAACCAATCAATACAAATAATCAATACAAAAACAAAATTTATTTGAGCCCTATTGAAAAAAAGAATTCTGAAGAAATAAATTATTTTCTATATAAGAAAAAAGAAAATAAGTAGGAAAAGAAAAAGAATAATAATCAGAATATTTAATAAAGTCAATTCGGTTTGGGTAAACAAGGTGTCGTTTGAAGAATTCGGTCGGTAAGGAAATTTGAGAAGACAATATTTCTGACTGACAGTTAATTCTAATATAAATTCATTTTTTTCTTTCTACGATTATTCATTTCTTTGGTTAAAAAAAAAGAATAAACCGCTTTATACCATATATTTGCAAATATTTCGGCCGCCCTAACGCATGGCCATCTTCACTGCAGGATAGTTATTTAGCGATCCTTCGTCTGGTGCCTCAAACTCTTGCACACAGATAATAATGATATATCATTAATCTGTACTTTTGCCTGAAGAAAGGAGGGGAAGACGAGCATTCACTCGTGAACGAATACTTGAATGCTCGTGAACGAGTGAAAGTTCACTTGAATGCTCGTGAACGAGTCAAAGTTCACTTGAATGCTCGTGAACGAGTGAACGAACACTTGAATGGTCGTCTTCCCCTCCTCTCTCTATGCAAAAGTTTGCGACACCCACCTCCCTGGCGACACCAGACGAGGGTTCGCCAAATAACTATATCCTACACTGAAAATTGCTAGGCGTTGGGCCGGCTGAAATATTTGCAAATATATGGTATAAAACGATTCTTGAGAAATTCGTGCTGTTTTATTTCTCATTCTGTGAAACCAGTAACAATTCAATTATCATCAAAAAAGAATAAAATTTTACTCAAGAGTAGTGGAGACAGTTTCGGCTTTATTTAAATAATGCCATCCTCAGTCCATTTTCGAGAGTATAAACTGTGAATGGCATTATTTAAATAAAGCCGAAACTGTCTGCCTCCACTACTTTTGATTTTCATTTCGAAGAGGCTTATTTCCTGGCTGCCTGCTTCATCACCTATTGTTGAAATTCAACAGCCACATCACAAATTGTCAGAATAAAATTTTACCTTGAGCAACTCTGAGGCAGGAGCGCGTTTGTCCACATCAACTTCTAGGCACTGGTCAAGAAAATCCTGGAAGATCGGTGAAAGCTTCTCTTTTTCTTTGATATCTGGTTTTCCGTTGGTTGCAATTAAATACAAAGCCTGAAATATATTAAAATTAATATTCATCGGTTAATAAGAATAATTATTGTGTTATAATTACTCTCAGAGGATTCTCGTTGAGATATGGAGGCTCTCCTTCTATCATTTCGATTGCCATAATGCCCAACGACCAAATATCTACTTTAGGTCCATATTGCTTTCGAGTGACGACTTCTGGGGCCATCCAGTAAGGAGTGCCGACCATCGTAGTTCGTTTTGATTGTTCAGGAGAGATTTGCGCACAAAAACCGAAATCGGCTAAAATAAAAAGATAAAAGAAAATATTAATTATTAGAGCCATTTTAGTGATTATTAGAATAGAGTGGATTTCTTTTCGCTCGTGTGGATGAGTGTCCCTAAAATTATATATATATTAGTAGTTGCTTGTAGCTGGGAATCGTAGATGAGGACGATAAGGAGAAAAAACCAGCTTCCGTTTTCTCTCTCGCTACTTCAATTTATTGCAAATATTTCGGCTCCAAACAGAGGCCATCCTCAGTGCATATATGAATTTTATGAGAGAGATTGTCACTTTAGTAAAAATATATTTGAGAACAATTGAGCGCATGAGCTTCGTGCCTGGACGTTATATGCCAGTATATATATATTAATTGACATAGATCTCGATCGTCTATCAAATCAAATTTTATCCTGAAGAAATTATTTAAGGGACAAAACAACTACTCGTATTATATTTCTCGTATAAGTTCTACCAAACTACTTCCTACAAGTTATCCAGTAAGGCCTTTTCTATAATCAGAGCCGTTCCTAATCCTTTTGGCGACCCGCTTCACCTGCCTTTAATCATTGTTTTATTTGATTCATTCAATCATTTGTTTTATTATGTATTCAATAACAAGTTTGTCCGTGCTCGGACTTGGTCTAGTGGTTAGTGTGCTGGCCATTTGTATCAAGGGTCGTGGGTTCGTATCCCAACCCGGAAAATTAAACTGTAAAGCAAATAAAAGTATTATTGTTGTAGTTGTAGTATTATTTGGTTTATTCGATTTTATCACTACACATATTGACAGTGATTTTTTTAATATTTTTTTTTTCTCCTCCGTGCCGCCCCCCTGATTTTGTCGCCCCGGGTAAGTGCACGATCTGCCCCCCCCCCCTGCACTGAACGACCCTGACTATAATGTTGAGTCATCTAAAAGTTCTCGGGCAAAGAACCCCTCCCCCTCCCATTGGTACGCCTCTGTTTAAAACTACTCTAAAAGAAGGAAAAAAAGGTAGTTTGCTGGGTTTGAAATAAAGGAGAAAGAAAATCTTGTTTTATCCTTCTTCATCTTTAATAATTTATTGTACTCACTTAATTTGACGCTTCCGTCAAGGCCCAAAAAGAATATTGTCACTTTTAATGTCTCGATGAATTACTTGGTTACAATGTAAAAATTCTAGGGCTTGCAAAACTTCCCGACATACTGAGGCAATTTGTCCTTCGTCCATACATGTTTCAGTGACAACGTCAGTTAATGAACCACCTGGCAAGTACTCCATTACCACCTGAAATATTTATAAAAAAAATATTTTACAATTAAAAATTATATATTATTTTTATTTGATAAAATTTAAGTAGGCGAAGGAAGGATGAATTGATTTGAATGCTTTAGCTACTCCATGTAAGGTGCGCGTCTCGAGGTCCTAATTTTGGGAGATTCCAGCGGCCACAATTTTGAAGTTATCGACCTCAAATCTTTTTAAATTAAAAGCTATTTAAAATAACTACAACCCATAGTCGCTCTTTTTTTGATTTTCAAAAAAAAAATATTTTTTTAGATTAATCACATTAAATAAAAGATAATTTTACAAAATTCTGTCTATATCTTATTGATTATTAAATTAGTAATCATTGAGTTAAAAAATAATTAATTTTTTGCCTTTAATTAATTAGCTGGAACCTTTCAAATGAAATGGACCAAAAATGCTTATTTCCAGCAATTCTAGTTCAACTCTCCACTTAGAGCGTTACAAATGTTACTCATGAAATTCACTTCTCCCAATAATAATCTTTGCTTTCTATGACAGGCACCTTGTTTAAGTACTACATTATAAAAAATCTGGTGTGACTGGCGCACAGCACACAACTTTCTCTTACCCTTCGGTAAGAGAAAGTTGTGCACCGTGCTGGTCACACCAGATTTTTTTGTCGAGATATATTTAGTTTCCCATAGCACCTTAGTTTCAAACTTGCATTTTAAATGTTGACTGCTTCAAATAAAATATGGTTATTTTTCAAAATTTTAATCTCATATTTGGACATTTTATACACAATATAGAATCGTAAATAAATACAAAATTTCATAAGAATTGGAAAAAAAATTTTAAATGCGTAAAAAGTTCCAAAGGGGACCCCTTTTGAATCGAAATTAACATACAAATCCCTATAGGAAATTAACATTAGGCCTATGAGAGAAGGCGGAGAGCAGGCGATAATGTTTGCAAGTGAGAGAGAGAGAATATATATGTTTTCTCCTAAGCAATTAAAGACACAAATAAAATAAAAATAAATGGGAATTTAAATAATAATTGATTTTTAATCTAATAAAAAGAAAATCTGGTGTGACTGGCGCACAGCACACAACTTTCTCTTACCTTCGGTAATCGAAAGTTGTGTTCTGTGCTTGTCACACCAGATTTTTTGTGTCGACATATATTTAGTTCCCGACATGACAGTACTGAACATATGAATTCAAGATGTAAAATTTATAAGTATGGGAAAATATTTATATTTTGTTACCATGGCAACCATTTCTCCTATCTTCCCTATGAAATACAGGAGTAAAGTGGTCTTCAGAAGATTTCAATCGCAAAATGAGAATATACATTTTAAAGAGCATCTAAAAAATAATTGATTTTTGAATTTTAAAAAAAATCGTTGGAGCAAATTTTGAGAAAATCGAAAAAGACTGAAAAAGTACATCAGTAAAGTACTAGTACTCTTTGGCCGATTTTGATTAAAAGCTTATTTTTCCGGTCCCGGGAGGTGTTTAACTTAAATATAAAATTTCAACCTCGTAGCTCAATTCCTTCATGCTTAAAATTGAACACACACACACAGACAGACAGACCATGTCGCGAAAACCACTTTTTTGGATTCAGGGGACCTCAAAACGTGAAGATACATCAAAATCTCGACATCGAATTTTTGACATGAATCCAATACTTTCTCTCTATATATATATTACATATATACATAGGTAAGAGAAAGTAAAAAAGATTTAAATTCCGTTACCATGGCAACCATTTCTATCTTTCCTATGAAGAACAAGAGTAAAGTGGTCTTCAGAAGATTTCAACGGCAAAATGAGAATATACATTTTAAAGAGCATCTAAAAAATAGTTGATTTATGAATTTAAAAAAAATCCTTGGAGGGAATTTTGAGAAAATCGAAAAAAACTGAAAAAGTACATCAGTAAAGTACTAGTACTTTTTGGCCGATTTTGTTCAAAAGCTTATTTTGAGATTCTTCAAAGGTACCTAAGTTAAATATAAAATTTCAATCCGGTAGCTCAACTCCTTCATGCTAAAAATCTGTCCACACATACAGACACACGCACACACACACATACATACACACACACACACACGACCAATTTGCGGGACCCACTTTTTTGGATTTCTTGGATTTCTTTAATTTATAGTGAAAAATATTATTTTTTTTCATGATCCACGCGCTCTTTACATACAATTTAATAAAAAACAAAATAATTGTAAGCAATCGGTCAAATGGATATCTTGCTTATTCGACTAATTTCTGACTAACTTTATTCGCTTTTATCTCTAAATTGTATGGCAATATGAGAAAATTACGGAAAAGTCGGAAATAAATTTCAAGGTGTGATGTTTACCCAGAGTTCTTCTGCTACCAGGTAACTATCTAAATAATTAACGACATTTGGATGTTTATTTTCTCGCATCACAAGAATTTCATTAATGATAAGCTCCTTCTTTGGCTGTTGCGATAAATTCATTTGTTTTATTGCAACTTCCATTCCAGTCGAAGTTTCAATGGCAGTGTAAACGGTGCCTGACGCCCTAAAAAAAAAGAAAAAATTAACATAATATAAATTAGGTGTTAATTTATAATAGTAGTTTATTATTTGTATATTTGATGCAGAAAAATTATTATTATATAATTATATTCAAGATATCTTAAGAAGATAGAAGTTTGCAGGAGTAGCCAAAGTGAGAAATTCGAAAATAACTTTCGATTATAATAAAATAGACGCTTAAAACATTACACCGGACAACTAGATTTTTGGGTCTGGCTTCTGCATATGAAATTTTCGTTTCTCCACGCGTGTGGGGGCTATAACCTAACCCCCCTGCCCTCAGGGCTTTGCCGCTTACAGTAGTGTGTTAAAGCAGACCCAGATGTCTGTCTCTCTACTGGTTTAACAAGCGGACCACAAGTGGAAAATTTTTCTTTAAAGTTTTTCACTTTTTAGTTACTAGTTAGTGACTTTGGCCTCACCAATAAACAACACTCACAGTCTTGTTAAATTTATAAAAGTTATTTGTTAAAAAAGAAAGATTCATACATTCTAAGTAACTAACCCTTGGCCAATTTTCTCCATTTTGGTGTATTTTCTATTAGGATCACCAACGCTGACAATAGTCCTTAGCCTTTCTAAGATCTCCTCATCGGACATCTTCTTCTTTCTAGCTTTGTCGCTGTTACTCCTTGGTTCACCACCGCCAGTTTGCGCTACGACAGCGGTACCACCTCCTCCAACTGGAGTCGTCGCACATGGAGGTGGTGGTTGATTATTTCGGTTCTTGTCTAGGGTACCATTTGTGGTTAGAGAGACAACGGGCGCTGTTCCACTTGGCGGTGTCACCACAGTTGTTTGTGTTACAGTTGTATTCAACGAGGGAGCTGGTGGGGGCGTTTCTTCTTCGATTGGTTTTGTGTACTGAAATATGCAGATGCAAACATGTTTTATTTTAAATATTAATTTTAAAATTTGAAAAAAAAAAAAAAAAAAAAAAAAATAGATACTAACGATAGATTTGGTTCGCTCGGGGCGTTGGGCGATAGGAGGTGGTGGAGGTAATTCGTCTTCAAGTTCACTACTCGTGGCAGCAGTGCCTCCTTCAGTGTCAGGCGTCGTCGACGACGGTGACGAACTTGACGGGTGACTGGCACTATGCTGTGAATGGGATGAACCAGAATGCGAACCAGGACCATGACGAAGGGCAGGCCGAGGCGAGGCACAAGTCTCCACATGTCCTGGACAAATTAATACACAACGTTTTATTTTTTTTTATTTTTATATCTAAGATGAAAAAAAAACCTGCCTCTAATTTTTTCTTCGTTGTCTAGAAATATACAATACCTAAAAGAGCTCGAAATCTACAATTTTGGAAAATTAGTTTTAATTCAATACACATTTCTTTGTATTAATACAAATAGGCTATATTTATTTTATAAGTTTTAAAAAGAATAAATTATTTTTAGTTATTAGGATGAGAAAAGATAATCCGGCTTTCATTTAATTATATTTTGTAGATGTAGAAAGAGAAGACTGACCATATTGTCTTATGACAAAAACGGGAAATTGTAATGTCAAAAACGGAACGGCGTTATAAAATGAAGAGTGGAGAATTAGAAGGGGGTATGGACAAGTTTTTTGTACGCCATTTACGTCCTTATGCATAATATACATAAGGGTTATAATGGTATACAAAAAAATGGTTCATAGACCCCTTCTAATTCTCAACTCTTCAAATATTATGAATTCATAAAAAATAAAGATGATAAAAAAAAAAATATAAAGTCTTACGAGAAATAAATAAGATGCGGTTCAGTTTACAAAAACTATAGTTTGTTAAAAACTGGACAAAATTGACATTTTTATTAAAACGCCGGTACGGCCGAGAAATATGAAAAAAAAAACGCTACTGTCCCGTTCAAAACGATACGTATGGTCACCCTAAGAGCAGCTAAAATAACTGAGTAAGCTAGCTTTATGATGGAGAGTTTAGTATATTAAAAAATAGGATTAAAAATTATTTATTATGAAAATTATCTTTTGAGCTCCTAATTTTTGCGTCCTCTTCTTCCAGTCAATATTAATTGATCCAGCTTAATATTAATTAGTGGCAGGCAAAAGCAATTTTTGAAAACTCAGATCAAGTGATGGTCAAAAAAATTCTGTTTCTGTGTTTTTGAGCAAACCTATTAATTTAAAAGACATAAAATTAAACAAATTCTTACCATAACTTTTGACTGTTGTCATATACTTGGATCCCTTGACCTCTTTGCTACTGGTGTCAAACCAGTTAAGGACATCGAGTACCGCCTGTGGATTCTTCTTCTGCTCCTGTTTGGAGATGTTGCTGCTCATGAGCAGCCTCGCCCAGGCTTCCGGCATTCCCTGTGGACATCCGAGGAGAGCAAGCGAGCGGCCATTTAGAAAAAAGATGAAAAATTAAAAAAAAAGAAAAATAAAAAAGCCCTCGAGGTCACACCAAATGCCGAGTTTGAGAAAAAATTGGAGGATCGAATTTTACATGCATTTTTTAAATTTTCAATATTTTTTTTAAAAATAATTATTGAATAAAATATTGTGCAAATGATTTAAACTTAATAGTGCACTTATTTTATAAATTTTTAATAATAAAAATAAATACAAGCTTTTATTCAGAGCATGAAATAACAATTTAAAAATAAACAATGAATTTTGCATAAACTGAATGCATTTCTATAAGCCCTACAAGTTTAAAAAAAAAGAAACAATATTAACAACAACATTAATTTAATTAATTAATTAACAATCAATTAATCAGAGAAGAGCCGAGATATTTAAGATTGAAGGGGTGCGGGGATTTGGGGGTTAGATAAAAAAAATACCAAAATTTCTTTTTTACTTTGTCACCAATTGATTCAGAGGCGTACCGAGGCAGTTGGGGGCCTGGGGCGGCACTAGAAGAGGGGCCCTTATATTTAATTTTTTTTTTTTGGGGGGGGGGGGGGGGTGCTCATCTTTAAATAACCTTTAAATATCCTTCTCCTCCATACACAAAAATATTTTGAAAATACTGTATAACCCTGAACGCCAAGGGCCCGGGGCCTCTCAAAGAGAAATTTTCATTCAATTTTGTTTTTTTTTTAATCTAAATTTTTCCGTTTTTACTTGAACCCTGAGGGCCCCGGGGCCTCTCAAAGAGAAATTTTCATTCAATTTTGATTTTACTTGAGCCCCGAGGGCTCTCAAAGAGAAATTTTCATTAAATTTTGTTTTTACTTGAGCCCTGAGGGCCCCGGGGCCTCTCAAAGTGAAATTTTCATTAAATTTTTTTTTTATAATTATATGGGGGCCTATGCCGGCTCGGGGCCTGGGGCGGACCGCCCCCCTCGCCCCCCCCCCTCGGTACGCCACTGATTGATTTAATTATTAAAGGTTGGATATTAATGATTTTTACATTTTAAAAAATTACAATTTTCATAATAGAACGTTTTTTGCATTTTCTATAAATATAAAAAAAAATTAATTGTTATTTAAAAAAAAACATTCTATTATAAAATGATCAGGAATTTAAATAATTAAAAAAAAAAAACAGAATAAAAATATACTTTAAAATGCCTCTGTAGTTTCGGACTAAAGATTCAATCTGTCCTATTAAGGGGCTTTAATAGGTACTTTATTCAATGAGAATCAAATTTTAAACCCCCCCCAAAAAAAAAAAAAAAAAATTGTAAGCACACCCCTGTGCTTTGAAAGAGTAAATTCCAAAATGCCATTGTATGAAAATGATATAAATTAAAGAATTAATTTCTAAAACAGCTTTTTTTAATCTCATATCTAATCTCTCTCTCTGTGTGTATGTGATGACTGCAAAAACATTTGTTGCAATACACAGGAATTTTTTTTATTTCAACTTTCAAAGAATTTATTAGTTTGCATTTTATAAGTAAAATTGCAGAGACTTGATGTCGTCATAGTCTTAAAAAAATATCTAGGCGATATATAAATATTTAAAATGAGAATTTTTTTTATATATTGATAAATTTAAAGAAATATTTTCATTAATGTCGTCCTTTTTGTTTGTGTTGATTAGATAAAAAAAGGCAGGTGAAAGTGGACGATGCAAGTAAAAAAAAATCTTATTTAAAAAGCTCTCTCTGAATTCAAGCTCTTTTGTTGCTATTCATAAAGCAATCATCCATCATAAATAGAAGATAATAGAGGAACGCTGATTCATTCAATTAAGTATTATTTATTTATTTAATTTGAAATGCAACTTGGGTTGTAAAAAGCAGGTGCATTGTTGTTAAAGGGTGATAAATAAAATAAAAATGGTTTATTTGTTAATTTCCGGTTTATGCTAACCATGAACAGGTGTGATTTGAATAATCAGTGAATGTTTTTTTTGTTTTTTTCTTCGGATTTGATGTGACGCACGAGGGACGGAGTTCATTTAAAGCATCTCTCTTTATTCCTTCTTATAAAAAATTTAAAATAATCCTCTAATTCAAAAATTCTCTTTTAGCATTTAGAAAAAAAAAAATTGCAAAGCTGCAAAAAAATGCATTTAAGAGAAAAATTAAAGGAAATTTGTAAGGGAGGGGGATGAGGAAACGGGGTGTGAAGTGGAAGAAAAAAATAAGCATGTCAATCTAAAGGATTTAAGCCAGGATAATACTTGACTCCATAAAGAGTTACTTACTTTTAACGGCAGCTTGAAACAAAGGGAAAAATAAATGGTTTATCGAAACCGGTCCGATAATAGATATATAACAAGCAATACAAAGCCAGGAGTACGAATTGTAATTGTCAAAATTATTTTCTTTAAATTAAAAAAAAATTCATAATCCCGGCTATTGTCAACCAATGAGAAGCAAGTGCTATGAGCAAGCAGCGAGTGATCGAATCGCGCATGGATGGGCCAAAAAAAAACGGCCTTTTTGGCCGAAAGGTCTGTCGCGGATTTGCATGCTTTAAATGGTTAAGTGGATATATATGGTGGATATCTCAGAAAATAACAAATTAAAAATATCAACTACAAAATAAAAAAAAAATAAATAAAAACAAACAGGGATACTAAATAATAAATAGGATGATTTATCTTGAAATTGTGCTATTTTCTGAGATTATCCAATGTACATTTTTATATTTTTTTTAATAAATACAGTACGTTTGATTTTAAAAGAATTCTATTTATTTAAACTACAGGATACTAAAAAAGAATGAATAAATAATATAAATTTCCATTTGAACATCCAGAAAACTATACTATATTTTTATATTTTATTAAAACTAAATCGCAATACTTTTTCTCTATATATTACATATATAGAGAGACAGTGTAAATTAGAAACGAGACAATTTTTTGCTAATACAGGTGAACCAACTGAAAACAGAGGCGTTATTATTTAGTTTTCGGGAGAATCGGACTCAAATAAGTTGAAATGGCGCCGCTAACTGAAAATATGAATTTATTTTCATTCTTATTTCGAAATATTTTAAATATAATTAAAGCATAAATATCTTATCAGCGCAGGTGTATATAAATATAAAATATATAGCTGATATATACAATCAAAGGTAGAATGACTATCTTAGCTATTTTACCTTGACTTACTTATAGAAAAAAATGTTGAATTTTCAATATTTTTTTGCCCCTGTTATATGTTGTATAGTGAATAAGTTGAGATTAAAAATTAAATGCTGCTTTTTTTTGTATGGAATATTTCGGCCACATCCCATAGTCATCTATGTTTTATCAAGGTTAATGCTAGGCCGAATTAAAATCAATTATTCCACCCAATGCAACATAGAACAGAACACAAGAGAGGCATCGTCCCAGCATCCCTAAGCTGTTCTGATCACGACTAATAGAACTAGTCAATTCCAATGTTCCTTTGTCCCCATGACCTCCCGTGATTGGAACAAACTCCCTGCGTCTATCTTCCCCAAAACCTACAATCTTCACTTTCAAGTCTAATCTCAACAGGCATCTTCTCAGTTCCCGCAGTTGAGTTCCCCTTTTTTATTTTTTTTAAACTCTATTCTTCCTGGCTGCATGTGACCACTGGTCATTATAGGTCTTCTGACCTTATCCACCCATTCCAAAAAAAAAAATCCAGACTATAAGACTATGGATGTAGTAGCGGGACGGCCTAAAAATATTCCAAAAAAAAAATTTTGTTTAAATGGAAATAAATAGAGAAATTTTAAAAATATTTTAATACATAGTATAATACATAGTTAATGTAAAGTATAGTTCTCTTTTTAAGTTATGTTTATTTATAAAGAAGGTGAAACTTTCAAAAAATCAATAAGATGCATACTATTACTGTTGGTATAAGTAGTCCATTAACAATTGAAATTCAAATGATAGATTTTGTGTTATTCCTATTGGTCTGGGCTTGAATAGAGAATGTTAGTGAATGGTATCAGACACGCGTTGGAGCATATGAGATGTAATAAAAGAAATTGGAATTCATTTTCAGACCATCTATGGGATTCTGAGAACTCGTGACAAAGAAATAGATGAAATGAAAAAATGAATTTTTTTCTTTATATATATATCACCTGCTTCAATGCAGGTAACAAATGCATGTATATGAGAAATTCACATATAATCTTTATTTAATAATAAATTGGAAGTCCTTCTTTATAAATAACTCAAATAGAAAAATATTATTTATTCAATATTGTTTATAATCAATTAATGTTTTCAAAAATATTTTATTTATTAAATAGATAATATGAAAGGCTTACGGTGAATTCGCCGGTGACTGCGTCGAAACCAACGTGGACAGTATGCTCGAAATTGGTCGGGTAACTGATATTTGGTTTGTCGCTGTCCTTCACCTTGTGCTTCATCTTTGCTTTTAGAGTTTTCTTTTTGCGTTCATCAGAATCAGGCTCCTTAGGCAAAGGTCTCATGTCCACCGGCACATTTGGCGTTGAATCCCCCTAAGGAACATAGAAGAACAAATTAAAAAAAGAAATCCAGGCAATGTAGTTTCTTTAATGAAATTAGCCCACGGCCAACGTTTCGGTCCTAGGTTTGGACCATCATCAGAGCTGAGGCTGTGTCAATAAGACATATAATGTATGCTTCATGTGCAAGTATGAATCTTATGCACTTTTAATAACAAAATGTTATTATTGTTTGAAATTGAGATACCCTTCTCAATCCAATTTAAATTTGACTTGATTGAAATCTTTCCATCAAAGAGCAATAGGTATACAGCGAGTTTTAAAGCACCCGATCTGTTTATTCATGTGATTATTTCATTGTTGCCTTAGGGCTTGGTGTAGTTGGTAGCGCACTTTCCTTCTATACCAAGGGTCGCGGCTTCGGATCCCAGGCAGTCCGATGATTTTATTTAAGTCATTTGAATTCCAAATGGCTTAAATAAGAATGCCTGGACCCCAAATATATATATTCGGGGTATGACTTACTTGTTAGACTTTTTTTTTTCAAAATGATTTCCTGAATTCCAAATAACGGCTATCGTAAAAAGTCTTATATGGCCTAAGTTGCCGAAAAGATTATGTGCATGTTTGTGTTTATAGAAAAAAAAAAAAAAAATTATTTCATTGTTATAAAAAAATTTTAAAAATTTTTAATGAAAAGTTTTGTGGTTCAAACTTTAGCCTAGTACACACCTAGGGACAAAGTCGCGCGACTTTTGTTGTTAGGTGTGTACTAGGCTTTAAAAGACAATTCCGATTAAGATTTTCATTTTCTTTTATTAAAATAATAAAATAAATCACATAAGAAAAAGCATAGGGAACTTTAATATTGACGTTTACTACTAATTAGGTTATGTCAGAGAAAAGAATACTCAACTTTTTTTAAAGAATTTGCCTGGAAAGATAAATTAATAAAAAATACATGCTGAAAAATATATGTTTTATATTTTGAAAGTGATGTCTCAAACAAGATTGGAGATTTTGAAGAATATATGAATGAGCAAATTCTAGTGAAAACAGGAAGGGAAGAAAGACAATGGGATAAGTGCAAAGAATATTTAAATTATTGAATATAACTATTCTAGGAACTAACTGTCTTCCATTATCGACAGTTGAAAAATAAAAAGAATATTTTTAGAAAAGTAAAAAAATAATGTATTCTTGTAACTATGTATTTAGAATGACTTGGGGTTCACAGCCGGTAAATAAAGAATTAAAAAAAAAGAAAAGTAAAAAGTGCCCCCGCGCTTGGTGTAGTGGCTAGCGTGCTAAACTTATATACCAAGGGTTGCGGGTTCGGATCCCAGGCAGTTCGATTTTATTTAGGCCATTTGGATACCAAATGGCTTAATAAGAATGCCTGCACCCCAAATATATATATTATTAATTAAATAACGGTTATCGTCAAAGTCTTATATGGTTCAAGTTGCAGACAAGACCGCAGACAGAGGGGGCAGGGTGGGCTAGAACCCCGGGCGCTCCAACCTGAAAATTCTAATAATTCTAATAAAAAAAAAAAACAATTTTCAGGGTTAAAATTTGAATTAAAAAAAAAAATCATTTTCTGAAAATTTTTTTTCTTAGGGGCTTAAATCTTAAAAATATAATTAAAAAATCATTTTCTAGAAATTTTTTTCCTGAGGGGCCCAGGGCCTTTTAATAGCCTTTTACAAACTAAAAAAACTTTTAGGGTGGGTGGACCCGAATTATTATGTAGCCTCGGGGCCCGTCTGCCTGCGGCCCCGGTTGCCGAAAAGACTGTGTGAATGTGTGTGTGAGTGTGAATGGGTAAAAGTGTGAGTGTTTAAAAAATAAAAATAAAAGTAATAAGAAACTAACCTTTGTTTAATTAGAGATATTAAATCCGTTAGCAAAATAAAAAAAAATCTATTCTTGGTTCATGTCATAACTCAAAAGAATTATAGAAGTGATATTTCCCTTTTGAATTTGCTTTATTTTTAGACACCCATTTGAAGGGTGTAAAGTGATCTCTTTTAAGAAAATAATTATGAAGTATTCCCCTAAATGAACACAACACCCAGATTATTTGTAAAAGAACGGCTAACAAATCAAACTACAGTTTTTTTCATGAATCCTTGATAGTATTCAAATAAAACTCTTGGGTGATAATTCATTTTTTATGGCAGGCTCCTAATTCGTAATGGCTTTCCGCGTACTCACAGAGTTAGGTCCTAAGTGAATGCAACACCTCCCTTTATAAAGTTTACAAAAGACTATTAAAGAGAAATTGAATTTGATATGAAAGGTATTCGCAAGGGAATGATATAATATGAAATATATTTAATTTGATATATAAATGTAATCTAAACCCTTTAAGGAATGGAATGAATGAATGAATCATTTAAGAAAAATAAAAACTTTACAATAAAAGTTATCATTTGTGTGTTTGTCTTTTATTAAAGGTGATGAGTAATATTGTTTATATTTTCTCATGGATCATTCATGTTTGGATTAGCGCTTTATGCAAATCCATATTTTAAACTTTTAGGCTTATCAAATCAAAACTGGCAAATAAAATACATAATGATAATGCGTATGAAAAAAGGTGTAAAATAGTGTGCATACTAATGCACTTATCTCTGAATACAGTGGCGTCATTTGGGGGGGGGGGGGGGGGGGGGCATTTGCCCTCCCCAAGGGCTCCGATTTTTATAAAATTTTATATTATTCTAAATAAAATACTCCAAAATACATCTACGAGTATACAAACTGTACAAAATTAAACAATTAATTAAATTAAATATGTTTTGGCCAAATTTGAGTACCCATTTGTAAGTAAATTTTAAGAAAAAAAATGTTTGCCCCCCCCCAAGAAAAAATTTGCCCCCTCCAAGAAAAAGTTGAAATGACGCCACTGTCTGAATATCTATTAGATTGAGATTCTCTTCAAAAACATACAAAAAGAACAAAAGAAAATTGTAAATAAAAAAAGTTAAAAAGAATGAATTAATTGGAGTTACCAAAATTTGTAGAGATTTGAAATTTGAGAAAGGACCCTAAAATTAATGCCATAAATCGATCGGCTTGAGAGTTTTTCGAGGATTTCTACAGAGAGGGTCAAAATTAAAGCACCATCATGCGTTTACTCGTGTGATTATTTCATTGTTTTTTAAGAAAATGGGAATTAATATCTTCTTATACGTGTGAACCACAAGATTTTTCAATTTCTAACAAATAAATATATATATATATTTTAAGGCCATTTAGCCACGCTCAGGCTTGGTGTAGTTGGTAGCGCGCCTGCCTTCTATACCAAGGGTCGAGGGTTCGGATCCCAGGCAGACTGATGAATGCTGGACCCCAATATATATATATTCATAATAACGGTTATCGTATAAAATCTTATATGGCCTAAGTTGCCGAAAAAACTGTGTGCATGTGTATGTGAGTGTGAGTGTGAATGGGAAAAAAGTGTGTGTGTTTTTTTTTTTTTATAAAAAAAAGGCCATTTAGACCCCATTCCGGACAAATAAATATTTAAACTACAAAACGTATGGGAGTATTTTAATGTTGTTCCTGACTATACCTTTTCTAATCATTCACATGCTTTCAATCGTCATCTTATACAAGGTCATCATTTTCAATAATCAAGATAGATGCTATGGCAATTTGAACACTTATATATACAAATATTATTTGACTATTTGAGATGCTTTAATTTTTTCATCAGGTTTAATGTTCAAATAAAATAAAATTTTCCCAAAATTTGATATTATCACACTTCATTCTCTCATATAAGATGTCAAGTTATTATTTCAGTATTGAAATTTATTTTAATTTAGTAAAAGTTTTCTGTAAAATATGAAATAATTAAAAGTTTTGTATTATCAATAATTTTCATTGCATTTCTCGTAGGTAGACTTGTTATTTTAGTCAAAACGTCAGAAATTAAATAGAATTAAAAATAATAAAATCACGGTGTCTAGAATATTTTAATATTTGCAACCAAATCAATAAAATATTATGGTCATAAAGAGATCAAGGGCATTTTCTAATTGGGAATCTTTTTATAAAGCAAATATTCTTAATACATATCTACTACAAAATAATCTCATTAATAATTTGAAATTATTTAAAATAGTAAAATTTTGATCAATTCTTCCTTTAAAAAGATGAAAATTCAAAAAGTATTGATATTTGAATGTAAATGTCAAACCGTCTTTATCTATTCAATTATTTTATTTATTATAAATTTATTAATTAGTGAGTCATAAATTGTAAATAATTAGTTTTGTTAAAATGCTATTTGTGAGTGATTCATCAAAACGATTGAAATTTGTGAATGAAAGCTTCGTTTGGGGATTTTTTGTGAGTTGAGGGATTAAAATCTAAAAATAAATTTGAGATTCTATTTGAAATAAATATTTATATAAAATCAGTACCTGTTGCTAGTAAGACGAACAGGAGGTGCCGGCGGTTTATCTTCTTCATCCGACATTTATAAGCTTAGCCAGCAAATTTTAGCTTAAAGTTTGAAAAATTAAAAAAAAAAAAGGAAAATCAGTCGGATGCCGTGAGAGAGTTTGACAGGATTTGATGTGAAGCGGCGGCGGCCAAGGCGACAAACATACCGGTTAATTTCGTTTAATATGATCAGTGCATCTGGAAGTTATTCAAAAAAACAAACACGCACTTATTTTGCTTTCATTTGTCATCAATTTCGATTATCTTTTATATAAAAATGGGTATTAAATTGATATAGTCGCCATAAATCAGTCGAAACTTGTCAAAGAGGTGATTTGAAAAAGAGGAGATGGCAAATTTTATTTAAAAAAATTAAAACCATTCAATTATTTAGTTCCTCTTTTAACCGTTAAAAAATTGTATATTTAAATCAGGGAGGTATTTAAATACATTTTTATTTAAAATCTTTATTAATCAATCAAATTTATTTATTTAATTAAAAATTCGGAGAAAATTTTATTTTTTGTTTTCATTCAAAACATTTCATAAATAAAAAATGAAAAGGAATAAAATAATTGAATATGAACATATTCTTAAATAATGGTGATATTTTTCTTGAAATTGTATTTGTTAAATATTTCTATTTTGTTAAAAAATATATTATTAATTTGAAAAAATCTATTTTCTAGTCAATGAAATAGTTGGCGAAATGTCCGCTAGGGGAATTGCCCTTTGTTCTTGTTTAAATGGATAATCCCAAAGAGGGAATCGCAGACAAATCAACTTGGATATTTAATCATGTGTTTATGAATAGTTTATCTATTTCTATTTATCTCTGAAATTTATTCAACTTTCTAACAGATACAGTGAACAATTTTTTGTTTCTTTTTTTCTAAAATAATTTTTAATAAACATCATGAAGAAAAAGGTAAGTTTTTCCAAGAAAAAAAAATTTTTTTGACGTTTCTTTTTTTATTAATTAAAAAAAAAAATGTATAGTTTAATAATTAATAAGATTAAGTTTTTTTTTTTAAATTTTATTTGATAATTATTTGTTTTAGGTTTTGCTTATGGGTAAAAGTGGGTCAGGAAAGACCTCAATGAGATCTATAATTTTTGCCAATTACATAGCAAGAGACACGAGAAGATTGGGAGCAACAAGTAAATATAAATTTAAATATATTCAGGGAAACATTTAAATAAAGCTGCTCTAAATTTAATTTTTAATCTCCTTAAAAAAAAAGAATAATTTCATGATTTTTAAGACCAAATTATATATACGGTACTTGTTATTTTAAGCTTTTTGCTTTTTATTATTCAGGCAATATCAACTTAGTAAAGATTTATTATTTATTAGATGAGAAACTGTGAGAATGAGAAGGAAAGACAGAGAAACGAACCCATCTAAAGCGAAAAATATTTACCAAGTAAATTCAATAAATATAAGGGAGATTGGATGGTGAGATTCTGTAGCAAATTATTAACACGCCATAAATACGTTTTCCACATGTGATTACTTTATGATTTTTTTTTAATTATGAAAAATTTTAATGGAAATTTTCCAATATAGAATCATCTTTTATAAGAACAATGAAATAATCACATGTAGAAGACTCTTTGGTGGTTTGGAATATATTATCAGAGCATTTATTGAAAAATAATAGCTAGTGAAACAAGTTTCGAAACAGTTTAAAATCAATAAATATAAATATAGATAAGGGTTTTTGTATTTATTCAGGATGAAAATGGAAAATTTATAAATCACAAATCGACACAAACCATGTGCTCAATCAGAAATTTATAATATATCTCTGATCTTGGGCATTGGAGCCATAAAATTTTGTATGAAGCAAATAAATTTAATGTTGACAAATCTTGGCTCAATCACATATGCACTTGTATTATGTCTATAGTTGATTTTGAGATTGTGGCTGTGATGTGATTACAATGGAGAATTGGAGGTATCAGCCAAATTGGGATTGTCCAGGTTAATAATTTTATAATATTTATACTTCTAT
Source organism: Euborellia annulipes (assembly GCA_023213315.1). Classification (NCBI taxonomy): domain Eukaryota; kingdom Metazoa; phylum Arthropoda; class Insecta; order Dermaptera; family Anisolabididae; genus Euborellia; species Euborellia annulipes. The sequence goes on along the minus strand of JAKCPI010021790.1, from coordinate 41,882 downwards.
CCTGTGTGAGATGGCCCGCGAATTTTTTCCTGATTGAAGACATATTGTGCCTTATTGGTATTAAAAAAAAAATAAAAAAATTTTCACCTATGTTAAAATAAAATTAATATATAAAAAAACTATTGAATATTAATAGATAAGGAAAATAGATTAAATCTAATTTGGTCAAATAATATTGAAAAATAAAAATAAACAGATTAAAAATGACCATTCACCCGGATCAAATAATTTACTTTAAGACAAAAAAAATTCATATTAAATCAATTACCTCTGAGCTTGGGCACAGGAACCATAGAATTTTGTATGAAGCAAATATATTTTATTATTGACGAGTCCTGGCTTGATCACATGTGCACTTGCACTATGTGTATAATTGTAAGGAAATACCAACGCAACCAGCTTGTTAAATATATTATAATAATAGAATGTAAACAAATTTTTGTTAATATCTTTATACAACTTTGTAGCCCGCCCGATAACTGAAGATGGCCAAATAAATTCAGGCCGAAACGTCTTATCCTGGGAGTTTTATTAACCGGGACAATCCCAATTTGGCTGATACCTCCAATTCTCTATTGTTATGTCTATATTTCCCAATAACTGAAGATGGCCAAATATCAGGCCGAAACGTCTTATCCTGTGCGTTTTATTGGACCTCGAGCATTCGAATTTGGCTGATATCTCCATTTCTCCATTATAATCACATCACAGCCACAAATTCATAAGTGATTATAATATAAATTTATAACCTCTTCTTAGATAGCAATAAAAGAGGGGAAGGCTTGTAATCATCGTCCTAATTGCTACTTAATTTATATTAAACTTAAAAAGATTTCACTCAGGGAATGCTAAGAAAATCTTTGCTCTCAATAAATATGGTGCGCCGTTTTAACTGCTCTTTATTTGCCAACTATTGCCATATTTCTTTTAGAAGAAATTCTTACAGGAATATTTTGGCAGCATCCTTTGATAACTAAGCAAGTGGTAAATTTAAAATATAGAAAAAGGACCCCTCTCTCCTTAAAAAAGAAATGTTTAATCCTTTTATAGGCGAGGCTGATGATAACATGCAGGATGCTGCCGAAATATCCCTGGAAGAAATGGTAGGCAAATAGAAAAAATGTCTGTTTTTTTCTCTTTTTCTAAAGTATAGTATTTGCTGCCAAAACTTGATTGATAATTTTAAGATTTTTATATCATAAGTTATATATATATATATAAAATGGTATAAATAAATGTGCTCCAGGAACCTTTGGGGGAATCCCCTTTCGCTCCACTGAGATAGATTAATCAATTATTTTTCTCCCCGAGTGATTAAATTTTGATAAATCCCTATCTCTAAAGATGCGGTAGTCAAAAATATTTGAAATTTAGAGGATACAAATTAGTAACTTTTGATAAATTTTTATAGTAATTTGTTTAGTTTAAATGAAGATAACGTAAAAAAATCTGGTGTGACTGGCGCACAGCACACAACTTTCTCTTACCCTTCGGTAAGAGAAAGTTGCGCACTGTGCTGGTCACACCAGATTTTTTGTGTCGAGATATATTTAGTTTCCGATAGCACCTTAGTTTCAAACTTGCATTTTAAATGTTGACTGCTTCAAATAAACTATGGTTATTTTTCAAAATTTTAATCTCATATTTGGACATTTTATACACAATATAGAATCGTAAATAAATACAAAATTTCATAAGAATTGGAAAAAAAAATTTTAAATGCCTAAAAAGTTCTAAAGGGGACCCCCTTTTGAATCAAAATTAACATACAAATCCCTATAGGAAATTAACATTGTTCCTATTCGAAGATAAGGTGGAAAGGGAATTTAAAAAGAGTAGAGAGAGACGATAATGTTTGCAAGTGAGAGAGAGAGAGACATATATGTTTTCTTTGAAACAATTAAAACAGAAATAAAAAAAAATCTGGTGTGACTGGCGCACAGCACACAACTTTCTCTTACCTTCGGTAATCGAAAGTTGTGTTCTGTGCTTGTCACACCAGATTTTTTGTGTCGAAATATATTTAGTTTCCGCCAATATATTAGAATTTAAGATGTCAAATTTATAAACATGGGAAAATATTTATATTTTGTTACCATGGCAACCATTTCTCCTATCTTTCCTATGAAGCACAAGAGTAAAGTGTGCTTCAAACAATTTTGAGGGCAAAACGAGAATATACATTTGAAAGAGCATCTAAAAAATAATTGATTTTTGAATTTTAATCAAAATCGTTAGAGCGAATTTTGAGAAAATCGAAAAAAACTGAAAAAGTACATCACTAAAGTACTAGTACTCTTTGGCCGATTTTGATTAAAAGCTTATTTTTCCGGTCCCGGGAGGTGTTTAACTTAAATATAAAATTTCAACCTCCTAGCTCAATTCCTTCATGCTTAAAATTGAACACACACACACACACCCACCCACACACACACACACAGACAGACCATGTCGCGAAAACCACTTTTTTGGATTCAGGGGACCTCAAAACGTGAAGATCCATCAAAATCTCGACATCGAATTTTTGACATGAAACCAATACTTTCTCTCTATATATATATTACATATATACATAGATAAGAGAAAGTAAAAAATAAATGGGAATTTAAATAATAATTGATTTTTAATCTAATAAAAAGAAAAAGATTTAAATTCCGTTACCATGGCAACCATTTCTATCTTTCCTATGAAGAACAAGAGTAAAGTGGTCTTCAGAAGATTTCAACGGCAAAATGAGAATATACATTTTAAAGAGCATCTAAAAAATAATTGATTTTTGAATTTAAAAAAAAATCCTTGGAGGGAATTTTGAGAAAATCGAAAAAAACTGAAAAAGTACATCAGTAAAGTACTAGTACTTTTTGGCCGATTTTGTTCAAAAGCTTATTTTGAGATTCTTCAAAGGTACCTAGCTTAAATATAAAATTTCAACCTCCTAGCTCAATTCCTTCATGCTAAAAAAATCGTTACACACACACAGACACACAGACGCACACACACACACACAGACCAATTTGCGGGACCCACTTTTTTGGACTCAGGGGACCTCAAAACATGTATATCCATCAAAATCTCGACATCGAATTTTTGACATGATCGCAATACTTTCTCTCCTATATATTTCATATATAGGCTAAGAGAAAGTAAAAATATGAAGGAGGATTATTTTTAAATTTTACTAATTAAATTAATTTCAAATTTTCAGTTGATGTTGAACATTCCCATGTAAGATTTTTGGGAAATTTAGTGCTCAATTTATGGGACTGTGGAGGGTAATTTCTTTTTTTTTTGTTCTACTTTTCTCATTTATTACTTTAATAACAATGTTATATCTAATTTTTTATTTCATTCATTTTTAGACAAGAGGCCTTCATGGAAAATTACTTTGCAAGCCAGAGAGATAATATATTCAGAAATGTTGAAGTTTTGATTTATGTTTTTGATGTAGAGAGTCGAGAACTTGACAAAGACATGCATTATTATCAATCTTGCTTAGAAGCAATTTTACAAAATTCCCCAGAGGCCAAAATATTTTGCCTAATTCATAAGATGGATTTGGTTCAAGAGGATCAAAGAGATCTTGTATATTAAACTTTATTTTATATTCTCCAAGAGTGACGAACCTTTCTCCCAGATGAGTTATATATATTTATAAATTCACTTATTAATAACATTTCGGCTACTTCTTCATTAACGATGGCATTAACTCAAAGAAGGAATGGCAAATTAAGAAAATTTTTCTTTACTTTTTAAGTTATTATCCTGAAGGATTCTATAATTTATTAAAAATTTGAATGCCTTTTGTGCCAAATTCTACATTCCATTTATTTGAGTTAGATACATAATTCTCGGGTCTGAACAATGAAAAATAAAAACAAATTCGTTCTTGTTGACCGATGTTAACAATTAACATGCATATATATATATATATCAATCTTCCTAAAAGAAATTTACTGAACATGTGTAAAAATTCATTATTTGTTAGCCCTGAAATGAATAAATTCAATAAAGAATTATATATATATATATCAAGTGTGGGCCCATGAAGTAATTATGAAAAACTTATAGCCGAATATTTATTAATTCAAATAGGCAAAAAATGTAGACAGCGCTATTCGGTTTTTGATAATTCCAACATATGATATATATATATTTCTTTATTTATTAATGAGTCCTTGAGAGGATTTTTTAAAAAGTCCATCTAATCGCGTCTAATCAACGAAGAAATTTGATTATTTGATTTGAATAGCCGAAACTGAACAGTGATCTATCAAATTCAAATAGGCGAGTGCGATACTGTGTCCAGTAGCAAGGTACTCTGAATACAAATCGGTAGATCTGTGATAGGTGTTTAAACTTGAGTAATCCGTAATCCTCATATGTTAGACACTTTCCATATTAGCTCTGAAGAAATACAGAACAAATTTATTTTTCTTCATCTGCTTACCCGTTGTTAACAAATTAACGGAAAAAAAACAACCTATTCAGTTTAAAAGAAAGCATTGTTCTTTATCTTGTTATTATTTAAAAGAATAATTAATTTTCCTAGCATAATAATTCAAATTTTTTTTTGTTAGGTTCGTCACTCTTTATTATAAAATAAATGAAGAAGAGATTTTATAAATTTTTTTTTTTCTTAGATTTTTAGGGAGAGAGAAGAAGATTTAAAAAGACTTTCGAAACCGCTCGATTGCACCTGTTTTAGAACGTCAATATGGGATGAGACGTTATATCGAGTAAGTATTAAAATAATTAAATAATTGATGAAATGTCATAAAAGTGAATCACAATCTCAGAAATATTTACTTGCTCCAAATTATTGGTTATATCGCCTACTGACATTGTGATTATCATAGTGGCGAAAGTTCAAAATTCAACAGTTGTTTAAAGTTTTCTAAACCTATAGAGGTATATATCTAAATAGCCAGGCAACAAATGAATAGGCCAGAATCAATAGCAAAGAATGGAAATATATTTTTGGCACTCAAAAGAGAAAACTTTTTAACAACGCTTGGTAGGTGAATTTCGGACTTTCGCCACTCAGCATTTTCAGCAAGCAGGTGATGATTTATTTCGTCAAAACTGTCTTTCCTACATTTGGATAGCTACGGAGGGAGGGGAGAGCTTGAGCATCCTCCATCAGCTTTTCTGCACCTAGAATACGCCTTTCTAATGCAATTTTTAATTAATCTCAAAATAAATTCTTATCTTCTAGGCCTGGTCTAGTATAGTTTATATGCTAATCCCTAACGTTAAAGAATTAGAACAAAGTTTGAATCAATTTGCAAATATAATTGACGCCGATGAAGTTTTACTTTTCGAAAGAGCGACTTTTTTGGTCATCTCACATTGTGAAAGGAGACCTCATAAGGATATGCATCGATTCGAAAAAGTCTCAAATATCATCAAACAATTTAAATTGAGTTGCAGGTATGTATGGATTGATGTTTAGAAAAATGATTCATGATATTATTTTTATTTTTATATAGAAAATTGAATATAAAATTCCTTTCTCTTTCCCTACATAAGTTTAACCAGAAAATCCTTTAATCCACTAGATCCAAATTTATCAACAATTCCAAGGTAGATTTAATATAAAGCAATTAACTAGTTAGTCAGCTATCGATTATTCACATTAATATGGAAGAGGAACTCTTTTGTAATTAGCTTTCTTCTTTCTTTTTTTAATTATTTATATATTATTCCATTTAATAATAATTGATCTTAATCCTCATAATATAAATGTGAATGACCGATAAATGAATATTATATTAAAATAAAAATTTTTAACTAATTTCTTTTTTCTATTTTTTAGCAAACTTGCTGCACAATTTCAAAGTATGGAAGTTAGAAATTCGAATTTTGCAGCCTTTATTGACATGTTCACTTCGAACACTTATGTAATGGTAGTCATGTCGGATCAATCAATTCGTAAGTTTCTCTAATGCCCGTTTGTCCCAGCACATCTTAGATCTTAAGCTCGTCTTAAACCTAGTTGAGGTTGGGCATATGTATCAGAATTTGTATCAAGATAAATCCATATACTTGTATCAGGATATGTATATAGACAAGGTGACTTGTATGAGGTATGAGAGAGCGTTAACATTGAAAAAAGCAAAATATAATAAAAAACATATAATCAAATATTAATTAATTAAAGCCGTTAGAGTACCGAGTTACTCGAGGCGGCAAGAGATGGCGTTAGTTTTTCCCATAGGGATACAAGGGATTTATTTCATTTCATTTGAAAGTTTCCAGCTAATTAATTAAGGGTAAAAAATTAATTATTTCTTAACACAATGATTACTAATTTAATTATCTAAAAAATATAGAGCGAATTTTTTTTAAATTATCTTTTATTTAATGCCATTAATCTAAAAAAAAAAAATGTATTTTTTCGAAAATCAAAAAAGGGCTTCTATAAGTTGTGGATATTTTAAATAGCTTTAATTTAAAAAAATTTGAGGTTGATAGCTTCAAAATTGTGGCCGCTGGAATCTCCCAAAATTAGCACCCTGAGGCCCAATTCACACACAAGTGGCGTATGGCGTGGCGTGGCGTTGGCGTGGATCTGGCTTCTGCCACTTCTATGTTAACCTATAGCCCAATATACACTGACATGGCGTGGCGGAGGCGTGGCGAATGGCGCCGAAACCACACCATTCCGACGCCATCTATGGCGACCATAAGTGGCGTTCGCCACTAGCAAATCATTTGTTTCGCAACCTTCGCCCTTAAATTATTGATGCGATATGGATTTGAATATCCAAATTTGCTATATTATATCTATATTTCATTACTTAGTAAAAAATTAAATACTCAAATAAATTAAATATGGTTAAATAAACATAAATAACTACACAAATTATAAAATAAATATTTTTATTTAGATTTAATATTTAAATGCATATGCAGAATATCTATCTTGATTTGGAATTGAAGAATTGTGTTGGAAATATTTGCTCAGATAAAGTGACTGGAGTGGACTGAGCCATTTGTGTGTGTATGCACGCGCCACATCTTATCCACACCACGCCACGTCCAGCGCCACGCCATCTCCACGCCAGTGGCAAACGCCACTTGTGTGTGAATCCGGCCTGAGACGCGCACCTTAAATAAGCGAAGGTTTGCCGGAAGTCGCATCACAGATCTTTCGATTTGTACTTAACATGCCCTACTTTTGGACCACAGTACCGCACTCGCTTATTTAAATTTGATAGATCGCTAAAGATTAGTCTAAATATTTGATTATGTTTTTCATAATTACTTCATGGATCAACACATGATATATTTAATAAAATATAAGTAATTTTGTCTCACTAAATGGAGAATGATTTTCTCTATTTAAGTGCTTACTATATAATTATTTATAAAACATAAACGACAAAAAAAATGGTGGCAACGAACATTTTTAAAATACAGAGAGAATCAAGGGTTACCGCAGAGAATTAACGTTTGAGAATGGGTCTGGTTTAAAAAATTTAGTGCGTATGGGAATGGAAGACTTCGACTATCTTCTAAAAAAAAAACAATAATAATTTATTTGTTACATTTGCAACTCTTCGCGGCCCCCCTACGGGTAAACCATGGCCCCTAGAGGGACGACTTGAACGACAAACAAGCCAAAATGCAGGGATTTGTCAAATGTATATGGAATAAAGTCCATATACAAATTGTATGAGCGACAAGCAAAATAACATGTATGCGGATACGAAATGTCAGTAGATTTGTGATTTGTCAAATACACAAATATCTCATACAAGTTCTGATACATGTGCCCAAACATAACTAAACTAGGCTTTACATCTTATAATTGAATTTAAAATCAGAAAATCTGGTCCTCTATTTGTGCCTCCACACATAAATACTAACAATAAGATATATTTATTTCAAAAAATATATTCTATGTATAAATTGTTGAATAGGAAAAATGCTAAATTTCGCTTTATAGGTTATGCAAGTCTTAAGGCGAGCTTAAGATCTAAGATGTGTTGGTCCAAATGGGCATAATTTTATTATCTACAATTACAATTATTGTTAGTGTTGTCTGTATTTTCATCATATATTAAACTCATCCATTTCATTTCTGTCTTGTGATGTAACGTGTATTACAGTGATCGTGGGAAAAGCATTCTACTATTCTAACTCTGCCCAAAAGTCTCAACTCTTAAGAATTTGTTTTTTTTTTTCTTACAGCTTCTGAAGCCACACTAATTAATATACGAAATGCAAGAAAACATTTTGAAAAATTAGAACGCGACAGTCAAACGCATAACGCCCTTGGCAAATGAAGACTTAAACACACTCCTTATCATTAATTAAGTTGTTATTTTATATTGCCATTTTTTTTCCTTTTATTTTATTTTATTTTGAAAAATCTCTCTATTTTTATTCTAAGTCAAAATAAATTTAAAAAAAATCAACAATCTCATTATAATCACTTTTAATTATCTAAAAACAAAAAAAAAGGTTATTAAATAAAATTTTACAAATTATCCTTGTATAAAAATATATTTGTATATGTACATATCTTTATATTTGTATATAAATAAAGGGATTCGAAATATATATATATATATATATTTGATATGATTTATTTATTTGTAATTTAAAAAATGTGGCGGTTATTTTTTCTTTTTAAAAATAAAAGAAAAACTTTGGAATGATTATTGAACCCTTCTTATAAAAATAAAATCTAGGAAAATATCGATATGATATATTAATAATAATGGTATAAAAAAAAAAACAGTGAATTAGTTATCTAATTATAAGTTAAAAACATCACAAGATATCACTGGCAGTAGCCGAGCTTTGGCCTTAAAAATTGTTTAATTGTCTTTTATTCAATTATTGTTAATCTTAGTGTGTTGCTTTCGTTTTTCGGAACTTGACTAGAGTTGACACTTTCTCGATTTATTTGGCTTTTTTGTTTTGTTTTATTGGAAGGTGCGGACATTTTCTAAAAATTCAAAATAATTATTACTCTTTATTCTTATATAAAATAAATGTTTGTGATTGTTCAAGGTTAATGGTTATATTTACCCTGATAAGCCGAAGCCAGTAACGTTTGGTCACATCATAAACAATGTCTGGTATTAAACAAATGACAATCACAAGAAATGATATGAGCCAAACAGTCGGCGATGAGAGTAATTGCATGTAGACCCAATATAATGAGAGGTCTATAGTGTTTCTAAAAAAGATTATCTTGTTGAAAAATTATAGTACTTGCTGAAATATGGAATTTTAAACTCCCTTCCCCAGAAATCATATGCCGGTTAATAATGATTTGAGGCTCGTGGCTAATCGGATAAGCTGCGGATTACGAATCTAGAGTTACCCACCCAACTCGGGTTCAAATCCCACTTGCCATGAAAATTTTCAAACATTGCCAATGTCTCCTCCGTCTCTCTGTAATTGGAGTTTGTCTCTGTTGAGAGATGTAGAAATTAAAAAAAAAAAAAAATAATGATCAATTTTTTCGAGAGCTGTTTTTGGTTAGTTATCCTCTCCTTTTTACATGTCTTTTTTTACTGTGTCAGTATTTTTCAAAACGCCATTGACGTAATTAGTGTGCGCATCATATTTGTTTTGAGTGGTAAACATGTCGAGTTACGAGCCAAATAAAGACCATTTGCTGCGAGCAATGCTTTTTCTGTTTAATCAAAAGAAAAACATCAGCATGGCAAAGCTGCTTCAACGATTCCAATTTGATATGCGCTGGTTTAGACGCTATAAAAGTGACGATTTCGACTTCAGTCAAAAAAATTCGACGACGCCGAATTGCAAGCGGTACTAAGAGAAACGGTCAATGCTGAGCGCTGCTGTCAACAAATGATCAATTTTAATCAAGCCGGAATGAGCCGCCCTCGGGCTTGGTCTAGTGGCGTGCTGGCCTTCTATACCAAGGGTCGCGAATTTTCAAAAAAAAAAAAAAAAAAAAAAAACTGAAAAGGTGCATCAGTAAAGTACTAGTACTCTTTAGACGATTTTGTTCAAAAGCTTCTTGTCACGTCTCTGGAAGGTACCTAACATAAATATAAAATTTCAACCTCCTAGCTCTTTTCGTTCTTGAGAATTTTGTTCAAAGGCAGACCATGTTGCGAAGACCACTTTTTTTGATTCAGAGGACTTCGAAACGTGTATATCCATCAAAATCTCGATATCGAATTTTTGACATGAATACTTTCTCTATATATTATTATATATAGATAAAAGAAAGTAAAAATTGATCATTATTAACCGGAACACCTGGTATATATATATATATACTACATATGGATATAATATCAGGGGCGCCGGAACGAATTTGAATCAGGGGGGGGGGGGGGCAAAAAAATTTTTTTAGAAAATTAAAATAATTTAATTTGTTCAAATAGTATAAAACAAAAACAAATCTACTATAAAGCTTTGTAATGTACCATTGCCCCCCCCCCCCAGTTCCGGCGCCTATGTATAATATATTATTAAAATAAATAGGAAGGAATAGACGTCATAAATAAATAAATTACAAATTCCCATTTCGTTATTATCATGAGGCTTTGACGTTTATGTGAAATAAGAATAGGTTGATATGAGAGTCTTTCTTTTGTGATTGACATAATATATATTTAATGACGCAAGACTTGACGAAGTTAAATTAAATTACGTTGAAATTTGTTAACTTATTTAAATATGACGCCACATATATCGCCTTTGCCTTCATCAAATGGAGTATTTCATTAATATTGATACTTACAATGATATAGCCGAATATATAAAAGAAAATACGATAAAGGATATTATTGATAACACTGTGATGATGACAAACAACCAAGTCCAATATCGGCTATGTAGGAGCAGCTAAAAATAAAAAGTTTTTATAGATATGATCGGTATAAATTATCATAAATAGGAAGGATGCAAGCGAAGAGCAGCGAAATGAAGGCTTAATGAATAGGACAATATTTATTTGTCCCAATCATCACTCGACCTAATTGTGTGCCGAAATGTTATCAAAGTAGACAAGGATTCAGCGAATAGAAATTTTTAATTTATTTAATTCCCTTGGCTGAATCGTTGACTACTTAATTTTTAATAAATTTAAAAAAGTCAGTCTTGGATACAAAACCGTCTGTTATTCATTAACCACTTAGATTCTCTTCTCTCGCATACTTACTAAAAATATTTAATAGAAATAAATAAAATACCTTTATATTAACAACACAGACGACACAATGGACCAAAAACGTACTGAAAGCCCATTCATCCATGCAAGTATTATCCGCAAGAAGGACGCAATTATTATTAACAAACGCCCATGGGAGGAAAAAAATAACCAAAGAATGCCAGATTCCTAAAAAAAAGGACAAGCCGAAGGATTTAGTGGAATAATAAAAACTAAGTTTTCTGTCGGCTGCTTTTTTTTATTTATTTCCTGGACACTGTGACAAAATATCAACAAAAAATTAAGCAGCTCCTAGAAAACATTTTTTAATATCTTTCAAAAAATGATAATATCTTTCAAAAAATGACAGGGAATCAGCGCTGGTAGATAAAATTGAAAATTTAGTATTTAGAAGATCGATTTCGCTTTTATTTAAGCTTCTTAGGGCTTACTAGAAATACATAGTAAAAACAGAGAAACATTCGAGTTATAGTTATTTAATTATTACATATATATAATTCGTTTATGTTCGTTTGAGAATTATACATACATGTATTAAAATTAATATTATATCATTAATATGTAGCCTACGTGTATGTAAACTATATAATTACAATATGAATATTTTTTTCTATGTTTTTTTATGTATTTCCAGTAAGGTCCTAAAGAAACTTTGTTTAACTTACATTCTATATTGTGTATAAAATGTCCAAATATGAGATTAAAATTTTGAAAAAACCAAGTATTGAACACAACAACAAGTTTGAAACTAAGGTGCTATCGGAAACTAAAAATCCGACACAAATCTGGTGTACCACACACACTTTCTCTTACCGAAGGGTAAGAGAAAGTGGGTGCCCAGCCCCGATTTTTTTATGTATTTCCAGTAAGGCCTAAAGGCTTAAACTTCTAAAAACTACAGGCGATTAGCATAAGGGATAAAGCAGCTAAGGATATAATCCTGAGTTGAAGACAACTCGAGTTCAAGTCCACCTCATGGCAATAAATTATCCAACTCTTACATAGAATATTTTCATTTTCAAAGGGGTTGGAGAATAGTAACCAGCGTCAGGTGGAGCTATAAATTTGCTGGTTACTATTCTCCAACCCCTTTGAAAATGAAAATATTCTATGTAAGAGTTGGATAATTACTCTACTCATCCCAGCCTACTATTCAATCTACATTTTCATTTTCATTTACCAGCGCTGAATTCCCTATCATTTTATCAGGCCACTTGATCAGAAGCCAATATGGAGTTCTTTATCAAAAAAAAAAAAAAAAAAAAAATTAAATGAAAATACCTTCAAGGAACCAAACGATAAATAGTTTCCAGGACATCAATCGATTTTCTCTTATCTTCAAATAATATTGAGGATAATCAGAGAGTGTTTTTGCAGAATATGTTTGTTCAAAAAGCCCGAAAATAACTATAGGTACCGAAGTGAAGATCATGTTATAAACCGAAAGATACACACTCTGGTAAAGAACCTAAAAATAAAAATACTTTCTAGTCGATAGAAAAAAGTGGAAGAAAGCCCTCAAAAGAAACCAAATGAAACTCTTGAGTAGTGTGTAATACTCCAGGAGCAGAGATAAATAATATGTTTATTAAAGCTTTTGTGGTTTGTATTATTATTATTATTATGGGAGTTTTTAATTATAGATCACATCTTCTTCTCGTACACAAAAAGTTGCCTTTTATAATATTGTATAAATATTATATATATCACACGACAACATCTATGTGTATGGCTTAACAACCCGAAGAAGGACGCGATTGGCGCCGAAACGTCGACCAAAAGAATTTAAATAATAATTTTTTATTCTCCTGGCTGCACATCTACCTTCCTTACGATCACATTTTGTATTCATTATTTATTAAAAATATAAATACTGTACAACGTTTCAACTGCTTATTCTGCAGTCGTTTTCAAGTACTGTACACTTGCTCCGACTCAAGTGAACAAACCTCTATGGACAGTGTTATATAAAATCACGGTCCTTAGAGGTTAGTTCACTTAGTGATGTAATCTCTGTACACTTGCTCCGACTCAAGTGAACAAACCTCTATGGGACAGTTTTATATAAAATGCACGAACGGTTCCTTAGATTTTAGTTAGTTCACTTGAGTCGGGGCAAGTGTACAGTACTTGAAAACGACTGCAGAATAAGCAGTCGAAACGTTGTACAGTATTTATATTTTTTATAAATAATTAATACAAAATTTGGTCTATAATTAGAAACTCCCATAAAGAGATAAATAAAATAGCCTTTCATTTGGAAACCTTTTAACTTTTTTATTTTATAAAATGTTCTTTTACCTGACTGGAGAAAGCACTATAACCAGCATAATAGAACTGCGGGAGGACGAAGACGATATTCTTATAAAAGAAGTATTGGATGAGGCTAGAGAGGCGTGAATAGTACCAATGACCATGGACGAGAAGAACGCGTCGCAAAAATCGAAATCGACCGAGAGAGAAATCGGAGCATCTGGCTGCTTGACGACCCTCTTTGCCCAGGATACCCAGACCAACATGCGCTTCTTGGATCATGGAGACATCGTTAGCACCATCACCGACAGCTGCAGTCACAGGTTTTGCTGGACCCTTCTTTATTAAACGTACTACCTCGCATTTTTGCAAAGGTGACATTCGACAACAGATGACTGATGTGGCTGCCAGACCGACGTCTCGGAATACGTCAGGTGCACAGCGTAAAGCTACGTCGATTGACTCGCCATCTGCCACCAAACCGAATTGTCCGTCCGGTTCGGCGAGGATCTCTTCCCTGCCGAAATAAATAATGCATTTATAAAAAAATTCAATTTTTTTTCTAATTCAACTTTGTTCACAACAAATATGAAAAATAAGTTGGGAGATTTTATTATTTTAAAATCTACTTATTGTTACTAATTGGATTTAAATAGGAAAATAAATTTAAATTATATAATGTTCTTGTGGTCGACTAATTGAGAAGTTAAAAAGAATAACTATCCGAAACAAATTTTAATTATTTTGTATTAAAAAATAAAATATATATATATATAATTTTTTATAAAAACTAATCAATCTTCATAATTGAATGGACAAATATAATACTCTATATAATAATGAGTTTTAAAGAAATATTTAATTTAATTAATAAGTCAAAATCTTTTTAATATTTAATTGAGAAGTGGTGGCAGTGACGATAACGTTGAGAGGAAGGGCAGAGGCAGCCATAAAGAAATAATTCTGAATGCTACAACAACAACCGGAGACGTTGGTGTATTTATTAGTGCTTCACCAACAATGGCCCCCAGGCAACTCTACGAGGAGAGGAAGTTGCTGTGACATCCCGTCCTGCGGAAGGTTCCCTCTTCGTAATACATTCTTCGAAAGGAGTAGGCTACACGCCGATGCTGAGGGAGTCTCTCCTCAAACTAGAACATAGAGGTTGGATAAAAGGAACAGGGTGGAACCAGAAATAATAATTAGTTCACTAGCTAGAAACGAACGCAGGAAGAGGATATAGAGTCAGGAAATGATGTAACTTCACGGGGTGCCGGTAGATGGCTACGGCCAGAGGTCGGTTGGGTTTGCGGTATGAATTTTCGAGCACGTAAGCACCTCGGGCAAATAAACGGGGATCCCGGTAGGAATTTCATATAATAATAATATTAGAGCTTCAACATCAAAATCAATTATTGGAGCACTAATAAATGCATCGAAACTTCTCCGGAAAATTGTTATAGCATTCAGAATAATTTATTTTCGGCTGCCTCTAGCCTCTCTTTTGATATTTCCTCCTTTCCTTTATCGGAAAATGTGAAGAGAGTCTTATTGCAAATTTACCGAAGGGATTCCAATTTCTTCAAACAATCTTCTTCATTCCTTTGTTCGGTGAGGTAGAGTTGTTTAGCTCCAAATTTAAAATGACCACATGAAAATGAAATATTAACTGCCGTTTCTATTTTATCACCGGTGAGAATCCATATCTAAAAAAAAAGAATGAGAAAACAAAGGTCAGACTTCTAATTTTTTAAATGAAAAGTAGAAGAATTTCAATTCCGAAAAGCGAGTCTCTCCTTCCTCAAAAGCCTCTTTGGTTGGGCTGGACGATTAGGAGGCAAAGAAATTTTGTCTCGTGCATTCTAATCAACATGATTTTAAATAAAACACACACAGGACCAGACCAGGTCTCGGTCTGTTCCTGAGTGCGTAAAATTATTTTGATTAAGAGATACTCAGACGTTACTTTGATTCCAGCAGCTCGTAAGGATTCCAAGGTTTCTTGAACTCCATCTTGGAGACGATCTTCGACGCCTGTGGCACCCAAAAGATGCAAATTATCCTCAATGATCTTATAGGTGCGAGTCATTTCAGATTCTCGTCTCGTTGCAGAGCTCACTTGTTGTTTAGCAGCCTCTAACGCCTCTCTTTGCGAGATATACTGAGCTCTGTCAATTTTACGATAGCCAACAACTAGAGTTCTTAAACCTCGCTGAAAAAATTTAAAAATTCATTTAGTTATTTCATTTTGCAAAAGAAAGATATAAGTTAAGGTGACATAAATATTTTGATGGATACGGGTCATTTTTTTACTCGCACCTCATTGTAGAGATTGGTCCATCGGGGCATAAATTGTGAAATAGAGCGTGCTTTTGTTGGGGGGTTGGTGCGAGTTTATAAGGGAAAGATTTATAGTTTATAAATAAGAATGGGCAAAAATCCTTTAAAAAGGATTAGCGATCCGATCCGCTGATCCGACAGTTCGGTCGATCCGATCCAGCTGCTGCAAAAGGATTAGCGATCCGCTAATCCAATCCGATTAAGAAAACGGATCCACAAATCTAGATCCGAAATCTGACCCGAACTTGCAATCCGAAAATCCGGTCCGATCCAGAAATCCAATCCAGTTTCTAATAAAATTGTCTAAAATCTACTTCTTCGGCTGAATTTGCACATATTTAGTCGTTTGGATAAAAATAGGAATTATTCTTAAACAATCAAAAGGATATATTTATTAAAAATCTGGTGTGACTGGCGCACAGCACACAACTTTCTCTTACCTTCGGTAATCGAATGTTGTGTACTGTGCTTGTCACACCAGATTTTTTGTGTCGACATGTATTTAGTTTCCGACAGTAGGGTACATTCGATTTTCAAGATGTAAAATTTATAAGTATGGCAAAATATTTATATGTTGTTACCATGGCAACCATTTCTCCTATCTTTTCTATGGAGAACAAGAGTAAAGTGGTCTTCAGAAGATTTCAATCACAAAATGAGAATATACATTTTATTGAGAATCTAAAAAATAATTGATTTTTGAATTTAAAAAAAAAAATCGTTGGAGCAAATTTTGAGAAAATCGAAAAAAAACTGAAAAAGTGAATCAGTAAAGTACTAGTACTCTTTGGTCGATTTTGTTCAAAAAGCTTCGTGTCACGTCCCATGGGGGTGCCTAATTTAAATATAAAATTTCAACTTCCTAGGTCTTTTCGTTCTTGAGATATTTTGTTCACAGACACACACACAGACACACAGACAGACACACAGACAGACCATGTCGCGAAAACCACTTTTTTGGATTCAGGGGACCTCAAAACGTGAAGATCCATCAAAATCTCGACATCGAATTTTTGACATGAATCCAATACTTTCTCTCTCTATATATTAACATATATATAGAGGTACGAGAAAAGTAAAAAGTTTTAAAGGATTGGCAATCATTTGAAAAGCATTGAAAAAATCCAGGATTAGCTATCCGATCTTAGATCCAGAGAGCAAAAATGATTTCGATCCAAATTCTTAAATCCACCCACCTGGATCGCGATCCAGAACCAAGATCTTCCCTCCAAAAAAAGAATTTCGATCTAGATTCGAAAATCCTGGATAGCATTGGATCTTTGGATTTAAATCCAAAAGGATCGCGATCCTGTCCATCCCATGTTAATAAATTTGATGATATAAATTTATATAATAGTTATCTAGGAGGGGGGTCGGATCTGGGGGGGGGGGGGGGGGAGGCAGTGGGTGCATGTGCCCCGGGCGGCAGATATCAGGGGGCGCCAATTAAAGAAATATTTACTAAAAATAAAAAGGTAAATTGATATGAATTTTGTATAGAAAACTTTGGAAACGGGACAAATGACCCTAGCGAAGACTATCGCCTGGACAATGCTTCAAAATTGGACGTATGCTTATCTTAATATAAACCAACTCACAATTGCAAATTCTGAGACGTGCTTGAGGGTCTCGTTAATTGGGCCTGAATTGCAGAGTGGAATTACGGACGATTCAGCACCTTTGCAAAATAACCAAATTGTTCCCATCTCGTCTTCAACGATGACAGACATTCGCCGACGACCTGGAAGAAATTTTAAATGAAAAAATGGTATAATAATAAATGGGCCAACGGAACCACCTCTTATTACTTACTTGATGTGAATTCAAGTTCTTCTAAACGATGATAGCGCTCCAATTTCTTTTGGTTCAAGATATATAAATAATCATTTCTTTCACCAAGATATGAAACTCCGCATCTGAAATATGAAATAATTTCTTATATTACCTTAAGAAATCGGAGGCTTTCTTTTTTGTCTGCTCGTGCTTCTTTCATTGTACTACAATCACACAGCCATTGAGTTCTTTAATAAATTAAATATTTGTTTAAAAATTACACGCTAGACATTGGTGCCCGTAAAAAATTATAAAAAATCTGGTGTGACTGGCGCACAGCACACAACTTTCTCTTACCTTCGGTAATCGAATGTTGTGTACTGTGCTTGTCACACCAGATTTTTTGTGTCGACATGTATTTAGTTTCCGACAGTAGGGTACATTCGATTTTCAAGATGTAAAATTTATAAGTATGGCAAAATATTTATATGTTGTTACCATGGCAACCATTTCTCCTATCTTTTCTATGGAGAACAAGAGTAAAGTGGTCTTCAGAAGATTTCAATCACAAAATGAGAATATACATTTTATTGAGAATCTAAAAAATAATTGATTTTTGAATTTAAAAAAAAAATCGTTGGAGCAAATTTTGAGAAAATCGAAAAAAACTGAAAAAGTGAATCAGTAAAGTACTAGTACTCTTTGGTCGATTTTGTTCAAAAGCTTCGTGTCACGTCCCATGGGGGTGCCTAATTTAAATATAAAATTTCAACTTCCTAGGTCTTTTCGTTCTTGAGATATTTTGTTCACAGACACACACACAGACACACAGACAGACACACAGACAGACCATGTCGCGAAAACCACTTTTTTGGATTCAGGGGACCTCAAAACGTGAAGATCCATCAAAATCTCGACATCGAATTTTTGACATGAATCCAATACTTTCTCTCTCTATATATTAACATATATATAGAGGTACGAGAAAGTAAAAATGATTTCTAGTAATAGCCTACCTATTAGCTATTTCGAGAAGCGCCTTTTCATCCGGGCTCGAGGCTTGATATTTGATTTCGTCGGTGTTAATAGATGCAGCCCAAAGCTCTTCTGGGGTCTTTGAATCGTCTCCGATTTCATCATTTAAATTATTTAGATTTCTTTGATTATTATTAATAAAAGGCCCCATGCCATCATCAAGGGGCGGAGGCTTTATGCCCTCCACCTGTACGTTATGGCAAATGGCAAAAGCAAGAAGGAACCGGTTCAGGGATGACTGTTCAAAAAATAAAAGGAATTAAAAATATTAAGTGGAAAAAAAAAATAAAGTAAAAAAAAATCTCACATTTATGGTGGGCTTTTCTTCAATGAGATATTTTTCATCCTCTTCAATAGGAGGTGAGGAGTCGCCTGTATTATTCTCATCTTGATTTTGATTACGGATATCCGCCTGGTTGACAGGCTTGTTGAACTTCTTCAGGATACTTTTTTTCTTACGTATGCTGAGCTTGAATGAGCGTACAGAGCGACGTTCATCTCCATCCTGCGCGAGACGCACTAAATGACCAGGTTCTGCCTCTACCATGCTTATCCCATTCAAAGAGCATCGCCGAAAGTGCATCTCGTTTTCAGTTAGAGTCCCCGTTTTATCAGAGAATAGAAATTGAATCTGCAAAAGGTATAAAATTTCTCAAACACGCATAAATGAATATAAAAATGTTTTTATATTCTAAATTCCATTTAAACTTAGTTTTTGACACAAGGGGAGGAGAATGGGTGCTGTTCGTGTGAACACTCTACAAAAAAATGACATTTCTAAAATAAATGCTTAACATTGAATCTTTAGTTCGAAACTCCTGAAGAATTTTAAAATATTTTTTATGTGTTTTTTTTAATAATTTAAATTTGTGAGCATTTTACATAATTACTATTAATTAAAAAATATATATTTTTTCTATATTTATAGAAAATGCAAAAAAAAATTCTAATATAAAAATTTGTACGTAATTTTTTTTTAATCTAAAAATGTAAAAATCATTAATCTCCATCCCATAATAATTAAATTAAATGGTGAAAATTAACGGTCAACTAGATCGGCACGCTTGCAAGAGATGGCAGTCTAGTCTAAAAGCCTGCATTATCAAGTTTATCAAGTCTATATTTATAAATTTGTATGCTGTTATAAATGATATATAATATATTTAATAATATATAATAATCTTTATTATATAGGCCTATATATTAAAAGATCAACGTATATCAAACAAATGCATGAGATTAAATATAAATATAGTCCTACCATCCTGCCATCTGTTGGCAAATTTTCGTAATAGTTGGGCTCTTTGGCTAACGCCATCTTATAGGCAAAAACATGCGAACAGATTTGCCTCCCGAAGCCCCATAAAGGCCAAAACTTCAAGTGGTGACTCCTCTTTTTTTAAACCATAAAAAGATATTAAAATTATATTTAAAAATCAATAAATACCTGTCCGAGTTCTTCATTTAAATCAGAAGTATTACACGTAGCTCTGTGATTTGTCTTCTCACAAAAAATTTCGAGATCCCATCCAAAAAATATTGAACCAAAGAATTTCTGTAATTCTAATTTTTTTTTTGTTTTAAAGAAAGTGAGTATTATTTGAGAATATTTATCAATTAGAACTTACCGATTGTGACATAGAGAGAAATTGGGATCAGATAATTATAAAGAATAAGAAACGAAGCTATATCTTGAAGAATGCTTACAGTATTTATAGTAGGAGGTGGCCCCAAATATGCCGAGAGACCTGTTAAGAAATATAAATAAAACTATAATAAATTTGAGTTAAACATGCTAATTGGAATATTATTTCTAACTTATAAATCACAAAAATTGGCAAATATTATCTCTAAGTTTTTAATTGAGAGATGAAAAGTTAGAAACTAAAATTGAATAAGCTCTCTTATTTTTATTATGAGATCATTTACAATTTAGTTTTTAATCAATTGAAAAGTCTGAGCATATCAAAATACATTTTCTAATTGAACAATATTTACCTGGAAAATGTGTATCATAAATATATTTTAATATCACGCTTATAATAATTTGCAACAAAAAAATGCCAATGAACAATACTAGGAATTTGTTGATCGATCTGAAAAATATTTTTCAAATAGTTCAATATTACAGATATTTTTTTAATGTTGAATATTAGGCTACTCACTCACTTTTCGATGGATGAAAATTTATTTCTAGTTAATCTAGAATTGAGAGCAAGTTTCGTTTCATGACCTGTATAGATGGCACAGCCTAAAAAAAAAAATTATGAATAAGCAATTGATAAGAGACCTGAATTAAATGAAATTACCATAAATAAAATCAGTGTTTTTGAGCCGGGCGCCTCTTAGAAGTACATTTTGAGGATTGAGATGGGCACTTAACGAGTAGCTGCTCCTTCGTTGGTTACCATTCAGTGCGACGCCGTTAGCAACCTCCGGAACTGGAGCGCTTACTCGCTTCACAAGCCAAGATGCCCTTTGTGTTGACTGGCGGCGAAGTTGAACATTCTTAGGATTTGGAATTTCAGGCATACTTCTGGAATTTAAAAGGAAATCTTTTGAAACTAATGAAATCTATACCCGATAAAAATAAAAATTCAATAAAATTTCGAAATTCCAATCGGACGTTGCTCAAACAGAGTGTGAAAGACAGACGGACAGATTATGTTTCAAGCTTAATATATTTATAAACAAATTCTTACCCATCTTCATCAATATATCGAAAAGTTTCTCCCACTCTCTCCAAAGGAAACGTCTCGGGAAATCCTCCATTCCTTCCAAGAGTGTAAGATCGTCTCCCTAGACTTCCTCCATCAACAATCGGCTTCACGTTCAAAAGGCCGATTCCAGGGGGATTGCTGGCTGAACGTTTATGGTTTTTATTAACGCCATTGATAACTGGTGTAGTAACTGGTATAGAAACTTTATCAACAGTATCAAGTGATTCAGGTGTTGTTGGTGATTCATCTGATGGAGTTTGAACGCCACAAAGGATTTCTAATCGTCCATGAAATGAATAGAGATCAGCTGTAGGATTTTCACATTCGATTCGAATACCAAGTCGTTTCAATTCTTCTGGGATTGCAAATTGTCGAAGCAATTTTGGACATATCAAAGTCTAAAAAAAATAAAACTTTTAATTATAAATTGATTTTAATCAATTATCTAAGATACGATTGAAACAAAAGAATTTATTTTATATAATTCTCCAAAAGTAGTGAACACTTAAATTGTTACCTTTAAATTAGTTTCGCCATCCAAATTTGCAGTGGTGAGGAAACATTTGCCTTCAGGATCACTAGAAGCAAGAAGAACCAAATCACAAGGAATATCGCAATTAGAGGAGATCCGTACCACATCCCCTACTAAAATATTAGCTGCTCGAATTTCCTAAAAGTAAAAACAGCAAAATTGTAATTAGATTTGGAATTTATTATTAAGTCTCCTTCAAACTACCAAAAGTTAGATTATATGAAAGGGACAGAGTGATTTGGGAATAGAAGTACGTATAGCTAGAATTGAATTATCTAGAAGAAGTTAGTGATAGGAAATCAAATCAATTAATGGATTGCTACAAGAGCATAAAGAAACAATTTTTAAGTTACCTGAAGACATCCGTTGCGAACGACTTCTACCATGGCTCTGTTAACTTCAAAATCCGTCCGATGTCTTAACCAATCTTCGTAAGCTTGTTTAATTGCGGTAACCATAATCACGAAAACAAGGGGCAGGATCGAAGTTACCGGATTTACTGGTGAATCTGCCAGCAGCTGAATGGTAAACATTTTTTTTTTTGTTAGTACAAAAAGTTTGCAGGTCTTAGATCTTATGAAAGTAATACTGTACAGAGGAAAAAGTGAAGTTTTGTGTTAGCAATTTCTTTTAGATAAATAAAGCTCGAAAATTTTTTTTTCACATTTTTAAAATCTATATTCACTTTTCTAAAAGAAATTTTATTTGGGGGGAGTAGTTCTATGTTGTGACATAATATTTGTAGCGGGTTTGTTTTTATGTAACTAAAAAAAAGGCGTTTCGTAATTTATTGGGAATCTTATATCACTAAATAAATTATCAAAGGAATTTATAATTAATAACTAAATAAAATAATTAAATCAGTGTGAAAGTTCTTAAGGAAATGAAATCAAAATAGATCGTTCGCTAAAAAAATTAAAATAATATACACTGTAAAAAAAATGTTTTGGAATACTAAATTAAATTTAGTAAATTTACAAATTTCCCTTGTAAATGATAACTACTATACTTTTGTTTACTAAATTTACAAATTTATGCGTTCAAATATTTTTTACATTTTTTAAAACATTTTAAAATTACAATTTTCTTCGAATAAAAATAGAATATGTATTGAATTTTACATATATTTTATAGTAATTTTTGTTAAAAATTGTGTTAAAGGCGTCGGACAAGTTCATATATGAAGGGAAGAAATTAAGAGCTCGAATTCAAATTTTTTTCTCGCTCGTGCCAAATTGTTTTCTAAAATTACCACACATCTTCACTCTAATTTTCAACCGGCTTTCGAAAATTACAATACATTTTTTTTACGGTTTTTGCAAAGACTTATTAAATTTAGTATGTTTTTGGTTATGTAATTTGCTTCCTACACAAAAATTTTTTTTACAGTGTATATTAACAGAAAAATTTAAATTAACAAATCAGCTCCGAGACTGACTTCATTGATTTAAATAATAATTATGTAATAGTCATGAATGGAAGGGTAGGCTAAAGAATTTTCAATTTAATGAAATTTCCTTTTTATTTGAATTTCTTTATTTCATTTCCTTGATGCTGTGCGAAAAAAAACGGTCACAAACGGTGTATATGGGGTATAGGCATGGGCGTAACTAGGGGGGTCCCGGGGGGGCCTGGCCCCCCAGAAGGCTCGTGGCCCCCCCCAGAAAGCTCTTTGCCCCAAGAAAAATTGAGAAAATATGGGGGCTTTCCAGGGCCGAGTCATTCTTTCCACGTCAAATCGAAACACTTTTTAACCTCACCATCTCAGATTTGTATGAAATTTGGGCCATAGGTAGAGTCAATAGAGACTAAGAAAAAGCCCCAATTTCAACTTGATATCTCAACTCGTTTAAGAAATGTGGCGTGTTAAAGTTGTCAAAAATGGCAAAAAATCGACCTAACCACATCTATTGTATTTAAATTGTTCTAAAATCTCTTAGAGATGAGATAGAGAGAAGAATGAGGTGTCATTTTACAGCTTTTTAGACACCCTTTCCAATGATATACAACACACCTGGGGTGGTAATAAAAAAAAAATTTTAATTTCAAAATCAAAAATTTAAATTAATTTTTCTCAAAAAGTACCCTTCGAAAATTTTGAAAAAATTCTAAAATGGTCCTTGCTTAAAGGTTAAAATATAATATAAGCCTCATCGAGGGATCATGATCATGATGGGATCATAGAAAAATTAATTAAAACAAATCTTGCGTTAGTTTTTTGTCATCACTACACAGGCTAATAGTGATTTTGGTACCGGGACTAGTTTGAGCTATTCTCGTCGCTATATGCGTCGTCCTTTTTCCAAAAATGCCGTCAGTTTTGCTCAAATATCTCTAGTTTTAGAGATATAGAGAATATAACGTTTTAATTGAAATTCTGCTCTAAAGCGGCTCTTATTTTGAGTTTTCTAGAGTTTTTTATGGTGTTTTCTCTTAAAGATGATGATGATTGATGATGATTAGTTGTTCTGGGGCTTTTCTCTTTGCACTGCGACCTTCTAGATCAGATCTAGTGTGCTCCCCCGTTCTAGGAATGGTTCGAATTCGGGTGATGTTTTACCCCTGAATTCCTATGTCCATCCCTCAGGCCCTAAGTGCCTGGAATTGGAGGGGATGTGTACTCCCTTTTGCTCCAGCAGAGACGTTCGACTTTGGTTGAATTTTTTCGGCAAGTTGGGTTCGAACTCGAGTGACATTTTACCTCGTATTACTAAGCCTCAGCTTATCCGATAAGCCACGCTCGTCTCCTTTCTCTTAAAGATATACAGGTAGCTAAGATACATAGAAAATCTAGAGATTCTGCCCAATCAGAAGTGATTTAGTGGTGCAAAACACTGCTAAAAATTGAAAAAATTCAATTTTTCCAGTTTTTCTCAACTTAGACAACCCTAAAATTTTTTTAACAACCCTGAATGCAAAAACATACATATATGTACGATATTCTGTAACTCTTTAGCTTTCCAGAAATCATTCATTTGTGCAAATCGGTTAATTATTAACGAAATTATAAACAAAATAGTTATGTCAGCTCTATCACTATACCCAAGAATTCTTCTAAGCAAAACAACATCTTAATCATAAAATTTTCTTATCTTTGACTTGTAGACAGGGGCGTAGCGAAGAGATTTTTCAGGGGGGGAGAAGGCCAAAAATGCCAACTAAATTCAATCAATTTGCCAACTGTACAATTCACATTCTTTTTCATCCTATATACAGTATATTAATTTACTAGAGGCTAAACCCGACGCCCTTTAGTCGCTATATGACATGTTCGATGTTTTATGTCTCCTCCCCCTTCACTTTGCTATTTTAATATTAAAAAACTAAAGGATTAAACAAAATTTTTGATAGAAATATAATTAAGGCAAGATTTTTTTCAATTGAGAAATTCCCCATATAATTACACTCAATGAAAAATTTTGTCGAGTAGTACAGGACTCTTACCGACTAAATCCCTCTTCTATTGTCTAATGTGTAATTTACCGGGGTGTTTTAAGCAATTCCTGGGTTTTTATATAGGATACCCTAATTCCAAAAATACCATAAGTTTTTCTCCATCAAATTTAGTTTTAGAGATTTAGAGAAAATTAAATTTTAATAGAAAATGAGCCCTAGAGCGACTCTTATTTTGAATTTTCTGGCTTTACCCCTTAAAAAGAAATATTTAGAAACTCGCTTAGGGTGCCCTTTCATACCAAGCAATTTGCATAACGAGCAAAAAAAATTGTAAAAATATGATTTGCTTAACGAGTAACGTTTCGCATAACGAGTGGAGAGGAGAGAGAAAGTCCCGGATTGTGCTCATTTTACATCAGGGGGGACAGCTCTAAGGGGAGAATGTTATTGTTTTGCCTAACGAGTGTTTCGCTTTACGAGTACGATTCTGGAACGAATTATGCGAAGTTCCACTGTACATAGAAATAAAGTTTCAGTCCAATTGGAGGCGATTTAGTGGTGCAAAACACGGCTAAAATTTTAGAAAAATCGAATTTTTTCAGTTTTTTAAACTTTGGACACCCCTAATAGGTAGAATCTTTTACCATCACTGAATGCAAAAAAAACATATTACATTATACCGATGGCTACCGATAGGACGTTCCACAAGCTGATTGCTCGGGATCACCAATCCCGGGGCTTTCGCCACGCTTGGCATTGCTTAACTTTTGGAAAGTTAAAAACTATAGAAGATCGTAAACATACTTTTTTTCCATTCAGGGATGGTAAAAATTCTATTCAGGAGTATCCTTAAAAAAAAATGAAAAAATCCAATTTTTCTAAACTTTTAGCCATGTTTTGCACCACTTAGCCACCTCAGATTGGGCTCAAACTTTATAGTATAGACCTATTTTTCTATGTATTTCAACTAACTACATATTTTTAAGAGGTAAGGACTTAAAAAAATCTAGAAAATTCAAAATAAGAGTCGCTCTTGATCAGATTATTTATTAAAATTTAATTTTCTCTATATCTCTAAAACTAGAGCCGATGGCGCAAAATTGATGGCATTTTTGGAATTAGCGCTTCCATATAGCCAGGAATAACCCTAAATTTCAAAAAACTTTTTTTGTTGACCTGTATAAAATTTATATTTCTATCAAAAACATTGTTTAATTGGAATTCCTTTTTTTTACAATTATAGTAATAAAGAAAATTCAAATGAACGACTGCGGTTTCTTTTATTTGTTCAAATATTTTATTTTTTTCTCTTTTAAAATAATCCTAATGATTTTCTTTATGTGTTTGTATTATATTGTATAAATTTATATTCAGTAAAAAGAAAATAAATTTATTTATTTGAAAATTAAAAATTTTTTTTTTTTTAATAGATGAAAATGTAAAAAAAGAAAATTTAATTTTTTTTTTTTTAAATTAAAATATAAATTAATTTCTTTTAAATAAACTTTATTTTGCCAACTGGTCCTTGATTTTGCCAACATTTGCCAACTCGATCCGACCTGGGGGGGGAGACTCCCCCCCCCCATCCCCCCCTTGGCTACGCCCCTGCTTGTAGATTAACTATTTTCTTTATAATTTCGTTAATAATTAACCAATTCGCACGAATGAATGATGGTTGGAAAAATTGAATTTTTTTCAACTTTGAGCAGCGTTTTGCACCACTAAATCACTTCTGATTGAGGCAGAATCTCTAGATTTTTCTATGTATCTTAGCTACCTGTATATCTTTAAGAGAAAACACCATAAAAAAATCTAGAAAAACTCAAAATAAGAGCCGCTTTAGAGCAGAATTTCAATTAAAACGTTATATTCTCTATATCTCTAAAACTCAGCGGCGTACCGAGGGGGGCGGTCCGCTCCAGGCCCCGAGCCGGCATAGTCTCCATATATTTATAAAAAAAAAAAATTTAATGAAAATTTCTCTTTTTGAGGCCCGGGGCCCTCAGGGCTCAAATAAAAACCAAAAATTTAGTTAAAAAATCAAAATTTAATGAAAATTTCTCTTTTTTGAGGCCCGGTCTTCAGGGCTCAAATAAAAACCAAAAAATTTAGTTAAAAAATCAAAATTTAATGAAAATTTCTCTTTGAGAGAACTTCGGGCCCTCAGGCTCAAGTAAAAACCGAAAAATTTAGTTAAAATATCAAATTTAATGAAAATTTCTCTTTGAGAGGCCTTGGGGCCCTCAGGGCACAAGTAAAAACAAAATTTAATGAAAATTTCTCTTCGAGAGGCCCCGGGACCCTTGGGGTTCAGGAATATACGGTATTTTAAAAATATTTTTATATATGGAGAAGAGGGATATTTAAAGATGAGCAGCCTCCCCCCAAAAAAAAAATTCAATATAAGGCCCCCTCTTCTAGTGCCGCCCCAGGCCCCCAACTGCCTCGGTACGCCTCTGCTAAAACTAGACGTATTCGAGCAAAACTGACGGCATTTTTGGAAAAAAGGACGACGCATATAGCGACGAGAATAGCTCAAACTAAATCCCGGTACCAAAATCACTGTTAGCCTGTATAATGTTTCCCCATTATGACAAAAAACTAACGCAAGGGGTGTTGTAATTAATTTTTCTATTATCCCATCATGATCCCTGGATGAGGCTTATATTCTCTTTTAACCTTTAAGTAAGGACCATTTTAGAATTTTTTTCAAAATTTTCGAAGGGGTACTTTTTGAAAAAAAAATTTATTTAAATTTTTGATTTTGAAATTAATTTTTTTTTTTATTCCCACCCCAGGTGTGTTGTATATCATTGGAAAGGGTGTCTAAAAAGCTGTAAAAAATGACACCTCATTCTTCTCTCTATCTCATCTCTAAGAGATTTTAGAACAATTTAAATACAATAGATGTGGTTAGGTCGATTTTTTGCCATTTTTGACAACTTTAACACGCCACATTTCTTAAACGAGTTGAGATATCAAGTTGAAATTGGGGCTTTTTCTTAGTCTCTATTAACTCTACCTTTACGAGCCCAAATTTCATACAAATCTGAGATGGGTGAGGCTAAAAAGTGTATCGTTTTGACGAGAGAATGACTCGCCCACCGAGTTATCTGGTCTCATTACCCCCCCAGCGAGGATGGCTGGTCCCTATTTGGCCCCCCCAGCCAGATTCTCTAGTTACGCCCATGGGTATAGGGCCGTTCCTGATAGGCGTGCACTCTCTGCCAGTACGCAAAATTTAAACCAAAGGGCGACCATTTAGGATTTTTTATTTTAGAATAAAAATTATGTATTTTTTCATGGCATCATCAAACCACAGTGGCTGATGCGTGGGATCGAAAGGGGACGCCTGCTACTCGATGTCAAGTCATCGGCGCCACTAATATTGAAAATTTAATCTTTCGCTGATGTAAAAAAAGCAAATATTTATATTACGTAATTCTTAATTTATGCTATTCTGGCGGATCCCCATGGGGGAAAAGGGCAAAAATGACCTGGCAGAGAGGTGAAACCATGCTCAGGAAAGTGTACTTTTAAAAGAATTGTTTTTACATCTTTATCTACTGTGCTCTTAAGGTGCGCGTCTCGAAAAAGCCGTTAAAACACGATTGGATTCTCGAGGCGGCAAGAGATGAAAGTTAGTTTTCCCATAGGAATACAAGGGATTTTCCCCATTTCATTTTAAAGTCGTAGCTAATTAATTAAGGGTAGAAAATTAATTATTTTTTAACACAATGATTACTAATTTAATTATCTATAAGTTAAAGAGCGGATTTTTTTTTAAATATCTTTTATTTAATGCGATTAATCTAAAAATAAAATTTGTTTTTTCGAAAATCAAAAAAAGGGCTTTTATAAGTTTTTGGACAATTTGACAATTTTGGACATTAGGTCAGTAGGAGTTTGTGTGTGAACACGATTACTAAAAAACGCATGCGGCCAGATCAATGAAATTTGATATATACTCCTCATACTTTAAAATTGTAGATTTCTATCAACTTTTACAATACTAATAAGTTTTTTCAAAATTTTGGATAAATAAGAAAATTTGATTAAAGTAACGTATTTACTCTAAAAGTTGATAGGAATCCATAATTTTAGTGTGGTGTGTATATACCAAATTTCATCGATCTGGCTGCTTATGTTTTTACAAATGTGTTCACACACAACACACACACACACCCAGACGTAATTCCAAAAGAATATATGAGAAAGTCTCGGGGAAGTCATTCCCGATTTGTTTTAATAATAAATTTCCCAAAATTGGATATAAAATTTTCCCTTCCACCAAAAGCCGCTACAACAAAATATTGAAATGACGCACCTGAAATCGACCCATATTTCACAAATTGATCTCAATTTTCAAAAATTCACATAATAAATGAGAAAATTTGATTAAAGTAACAATGGAAATTTCCAAAACGTATCAATGATTAAATGATTGAATCAACTTACCATAATTATAACCATAAGTAAAAAAAATAAAAATTCGCAATACGTCTGAATTGTTCAAATAAATTTGAAGGAAGAAAAGTCCACCAGGTATACTATAAAAGGAAAATCAAAATATAGTCAAATTAATATATAAAAAAAATTGATTTTTTATTTTAAATAAAAAATTCTACACCGTAAATTCGTTTGCCCTGGGCCTAGAGAAGCCAATCAGATGAGTTTTAAAGATAAATAAAACCTCAAGGATTGTAATGTTCAGAATTGATTTTACAAACGAGTTAAACGACAATAAATTCACTTAATTTTGAAATATGAATTCATTTGTGGCATTTAGAAGTGATAAATGACTTTTGGGCCACAAAGAGTATCATTAGAGTTATTTCTCAAACAAAAACGCTAATTACACAACAACGGTCTTTTTCAAAGTTAAATGAATTTTTTTTTTTTTAATTTATGGATTTGTTGAAAAAATTTTCATGTTTAAAAATAATAAAAAATTTATAATTATCTATTTTACCATTGATTAAAAAAATTCCATCTTTTTCAAGCAAGGCTCTTTACCTAGTTAATATTATAATTTATTTTTAAAATAGTGTCGAGTGAATAGTTAGAAAAATAGGAGCTCTGAGGCTGAAATTTTATATTTAAGTTAGGCACCCCTCAGGCAAACAAAATAAGCTTTTGAACGAAATCGGCCAAAAAAGTACTATACTTTACTGATGTAATTTTTTCAGTTTTTTTCTATTTTCTCAAAATTCAGCTTCTACCAATATTGATTAAAATTCAAAATCAATTATTTTTTAGATGCTCTTTCAAATGTATATTCTCATTTTTCCCTCGAAGTTGTTTTGAAGCACACTTTACTCTAGTACTTCATAGGAAAGATAGAAGAAATAAGGTTACCATAGTAACAGAATATAAATCTCTTTTTTTTTAGATTAAATTCATATAAAATCAACTACAGTATTTTTCAAACGCCCTTTGAAAATCAAATTTTTGGAGAAAACAGTCTCAAGTACACTCTCACAAAAGTAGTACTTCACATCTTTCAACGCGTTTCATTTTCCGGCTCTTATCTTCGCATTGAGCCAATGTTAAATCCCTATGGGGATTTGCATGTTGTTAATTCGATTCAAAAGGGGTCCCCTTTGGAACTTTTTACACATTTAAAATTTTTTTTCCAATTTCTTATGAAATTTTGTATTTATTTACCAATCTCTATTGTGTATAAAATATCCAAATATGAGATAAAAATTTTGAAAAATCCATACATTTATTTCAAGCAATCAACATTTAAAATGCAAGTTTGGAACTAAGGTGTGCTATGGAAAACTAAATACATCTCGACACAAAATCTCTGGTGTGACCATCACCGTGCACAACTTTCTCTTACCGAAGGGTAAGAGAAAGTTGTGTGCTGTGCCCAGTCAGAAAAACTCGTTAAGGGTACAAATGAATAACAAAATTAGTTTTCTACTTCATGTAAAAAAAAAAAAAAAAATATTTGATTAAGGGAAAAGGAATACTTTTACTTGCTAATTTTTCAGTCTTAAAACGAAGGCAAAATCTATAACTGAAGAAACCCTGCTTTGACTTGATCCAGTCCTAGTTAGAAATACAGTGAGCCAGGGGAAAGACGCCCGGTTTTTTTAGAATATAAATACAATTAAAAATATCAAACACTCTAGGAGATCGTTATTTATAATATTACAGACCATATATAGAATGAATTATGCGATCATGCTGTCAGATTCATAATAGAATAATTAAAATAAATTCAAACTAATAAAGAAGAATTTGTTTTGCGTAATATAGTTCCTTTTGGTTCGCCTAAAACTACGGCAACCAAACATACAAGGATTTATCAACGAAAGCTTCTAATGGCAAATTATTATTAATTATACTTTTGATTCCAGCCAAGCCTTAAATAATTTAATCTATTATTTATTTTATTAATAGAATAATAGGAAAATAATAGAGAAGGATTATTAAGCAAACATATTATCAACTTGTAGAGTAAACATGAGCACACGCTTAGTTAATAAATAAATACTGAACTCCAACTAGCATATCATGTCGTCATAATATCGATAATCAACTAAATATAATTGGAAAAACGTTTATTTACGATATTTTATCAAAATTTATGATATGAGACTACAAGTCTCTTGACCCGTCACATGCGACAAAAATTATTTCAAATGAATAAGACTAGCAAAAGGAAATGCCAGTCTTAGTTATATGAACTTTTTATTTCTTTTCTAACCCTGTGCGTTTACTAACTCAAAATTTAGCATTTTATAATTGTAATTTTTTCAACCTTGGAATTTTTGAAATATCCTGATAGAAATGAAAAAAATAATTTGTTCCGCTCTTTAACAACAATAGCCAGCCAATTTTGGCCGATGGTCTCATTATAGAGAACTCATTATAGTAGCGTAATTTGGAGTTAAATACGTCCATATAAAGAAAAAAAATAATAAGATGAGAAAGAAAAACGCTAAATTTTTTATTATATATGAGGTGATATTTCCAAATATTTCGGAGATCTATTGACACTCCTTCTTTAGTGGATATCACCTTTTTCACCACGTATACCCCTTTATAATTAAAAGGCTTGGAAGCGACCATATTCCAATTATTAATTAATTAATTAATATTAAATAATGTTACGAAGTCACGCGAAATTGTCGATATGACAACCCTGTTGTTTATATATAATTTTTGTTTTGTAAAATGTTTTTAGTTTTCAAATAAATAGTTTGCTTTTGTCCTCGTGCAATTTCTCTTTTGATAATTTCGTGGCCTCATATGTAACATTTGGTCGTCAGAGGTGGGATCATTTTGAAGAGTGAATATGGCACAAATTAAAAGAATTCTTGAACTTTTAAGAAATCTAAAAAGAGTGACAGGATGAAATTTCCGTCAAGCCCGACAGGAGTATTGTTGAATTGGAGGGATTATGATCCCGTCGACGAAAGCTGCCTAATGAAGTATCAGGTCAAAAAAGATTACATCGACGTAAAGCAAACCGAAAAGAAAACTGAAATTGGTGGTCGTGAAGATCCAGGGGGATCTGAATGGGTTGGTTTTGGCGACGATGGTCGTGGAGATCTGGGGAGGATCTGAATGTGTTGGTCTTGGCGACGGTGGTCGTGGTGATCCAGGAGGATCTGAATGTGTTGGTCTTGGCGACGGTAGTCGCGAATGTGAAATTGGTGATCCAGGAGGATCTGGTAATGAAGAGAACGGCGGAGCCGAAAAGGTGGAGAGGAAAACCAGGAGAATCTGGCGAGAGAGAGGGCGGCGGCGGCAAGGGAGATCGAAAAACCTACTCGGGTATGTACTGTTCTTGGTTATGGAGCTTTGGAGAGAATTCACATGGTTGCTTCGTTGACCGTACAGCCTGGAGGATGAATCAGTTCGTTATGAAAGTACGAGATGAAAAGGAAGTGAAGGCGAACGGGGTTAAAATGATGGAAGAAGCAGGGGCGGCGATTGGTGAGAAAGCAGCAATGAAATCTCCAAATATACTAAAGCTATGGGGAAGATCCTGGACCGCCTTGGAAGATATGCTTAGTCAGTTCAGGATGAACTGCCTTAAGAAGGGGGGTAGTGTTACGAAGTCACGCGAAATTGTCGATATGACAACCCTGTTGTTTATATATAATTTTTGTTTTGTAAAATGTTTTTAGTTTTCAAATAAATAGTTTGCTCGTGCAATTTCTCTTTTGATAATTTCGTGGCCTCATATGTAACAATAATTAATCATTGCCGAAAGATGATGGGGGAAAAAAATTTCTGATACATTTTTTTTTAGGATATTGAGCTTTAGCGCTTCTTTTTATTATATAAAACAACTCTTTTATTTAAAAAAAGAAAAATTTTATATGAAAAATGAAAAGCACTTTGATTAGTAGCGTTTTTCAATTCAATTTATCACTTTCAAATAAAGTTGTGTACCATCACGTGGCTATTTTATGCCCAAAAAATCTCGACATCGAATTGTTGACATCTCAATACTTTCTCTCTATATATTTCTTATATATAGGTAAGAGAAAGTAAAGATTCTTGACATAAATTCGATAAATAAATTTTAACATTTCTATTTGTATTTTTACGGGAGATTTAATCAAATTAATAGGCATAATAAAAAAATTTTCATCGATTTCCAACATTTTTATCATCCTCTCTCTATACATGAAATATTTAAAACGAGTTTAAAGAAACAATTGATTATTGCCAAGGCAATAAGCTATAGCAAAAGGAGAAAAATCTAACGATATTTAATGCCCGGGCTTCAATTTTACTTTCTCTTACTTATATATAAATATATATAAAGAGAAAGTATTGGTTTCATATCAAAAATTCGATGTCGTGATTTTGATTGATATACACGTTTTGCACGTTGGGAAAATATTTATATTTTGTTACCATGGCAACCATTTCTTCTATCTTTCCTATGAAATACAAGAGTAAAGTGGTCTTCAGAATATTTCAATGGCAAAATGAGAATATACATTTTAAAGAGCATCTAAAAAATAATTGTTTTTTGAATTTTAATCAAAATCGTTGGAGCAAATTTTGAAAAAAAAAAAAAAAACTGAAAAAGTGCATCAGTAAAGTACTAGTACTTTTTGGGCGATTTTGTTTAAAAACTTATTTTCACGCCCTAGATGAGTGTTTAACTTGAATATAAAATTTTAACCTCCTGAGACAGACACTCACAGACACACAGACAGACAGACCATGTCGCGAAAACAACTTTTTTGGATTCAGGGGACCTCAAAACGTGTATTCCATCAAAATCTCGACATCGAATTTTTGACATGAATCCAAAACTTTATCTCTCCCTCTATATATATAAGTATATGTATATTAGCATATACATTGAGGTAAGAGAAAGTAAAAAGTGGTTTATGCAACATGGTCTGTCTATGAACAAAATACCTCAATAACTAGGAGGTTGAAATTTTTTATTTAAATTAGGATCAAAATCGGTCAAAAAGTACTAGTATTTTACTGATGTACAGTTTTTTTTAATTTTCTCAAAATTCGCTTCGACGATTTTGATTAAAATTCAAAAATCAATTATTTTTTAGATTTTTAATTTTTTCCTTTAATAATAATCTTTTAATGGCCAGTGGTGAAAAAATTTAGATATTCAAAATCCATTTATTTCTATTTATTCTATAATGTCTATATGTTTGCAGGACAAATATTTTTGATTGTTTGACTAAAATCTTGTTATTATTTGAACTATGTTCTCACCTTGGATGTTATGATTTCGTTGCCGCAATAGACCCGTCCGTCAGGATGCTGGCTTCGTCGGCGATGATCTTTATTTGGATCTCCATTAAGCCCGACGGTGATAAGCCGGGTGTCACCCAACGAAGACACTCGGTTGCCCTGGCATTGGCAAAAACAACGCTGCACATAACAGCCACAGTACATTCACAATCATTCTCATATCAATTTTTTTTTTAACCTTCACCCGAAAAATGCTCCTAAATTTAAAACTAATTCATTCAATTTGTTTCATCAACAAATTTAATTTTTTTTTTTTGTTTTTTTTTAACACTCACACTTTTTTCTCATTCACACTCACACTCACACACACTTCACACAGTCTTTTTCGGCAACTCAGGCCATTTAAGACTTTAAACGATATCTGTTATTGGTAATATACACATATTAGGGGTCAAGGCATTCTTATTTAAGCCATTTGGTATCCAAATGGCTTAAATAAATCATCGGACTGACCGGGGTCTGACTCGCGACGTTTGGTATACGAGGTTAGCACGCTAACCTCTACACCAAACCCCGAGGGCAAATTTTAAAATAAAAATAAGTAAAGTAATAGGTGAGGAAAAGAGAATAACAGTGAAAATTAAACCTCAAAGATGCATTATATATATTTTTAGAGAAGATAGGGAGGAAAACCGTAGAATTATAGGCCAAAACAATAATTTTTTGGGTCCCAAAATTCCTTATTATATTAAAAGATCTAAATTAGGTTTACTATTCAAAACGGAGCGTTACTTTTTCTCCTAACAACTCCTAACCCTCTATAAACCCTCAATTCGGCCGTGTCTTGAATGTGGTTTCCATCTTTGGCGAGGGGCATCGAAAGACGCTCTCTCCTCCTTGGACGATGATTCTACCCTCACCGCATCCCTACAGTCACTAGTTCATAGAAGAAGCGTGTCTGCACTCTGTCTCTTCTATAGGTATTACTATGGTCAATGCTCTGTCGAATTAATATCAATTATCCCACCCAATGCAACATAGACACGGAACACAAGGAAGGTATCGTCCCAGCATCCCTATGCTATCCATCTCACGACTAATAGAACTAGTCAATTTCATTCTTCTTTTGTCCACATGACCTCCCGTGATTGGAACAAGCTCCCTGCGACTACCTTCCCCAAAACCTACAATCTTCAGACTTTCAATCTCAACAGGCATCTTCTCATGCACCCATTTCAAAAAAAAAAAAAAAAAAATGGGCCTTGTTTTTGACCTTCAAAAGCTTATATATTTATTTTTCAAATGGATTTATTGGAGACGGGATTCTCAATAAGCTGCTTTATACAATTAGTGCAATAGTATTGAGACTCAAGCCCGGTAGTTAGGCAGCCCAAATGGCACATGCACTCTAAAGCTTTCTTGTCTGTGTGAGAAATACCTTTTTCAAAGCAGGCAATAGGTCGAACGACCCTTTTATTTATCAAAAAAGGTTAATAGACTAAATGATCCTTTTTAATAAAAAAGGTTAAAAAGGATCGTTCGATTTATTGGCGTTTTGAAAAAGGTATTTCTCACCCAGACAAGAAATCTTTAGTGTGCATGTGCCATTTGGGCTGCCTAACTACCGGGCTTTAGTCTCAAAACTATTGCAATAGATGTTGCATGTTTTCTTTGTAATGTATGCTTGGTAAACGACCTTATCAAGGGTGTCATTTGGGGGGAGGGGGAGGGGCTCCCCCAGGCTCTGATTTGTTTTTATTAATATTATTCTATAAAATTTCAACTCAGACACACACCGGGTGTTGGGAGGGAGGGGAGGGGCATCCCCCAAGAGCTCTGATTTGTTTTTAATTTAATATTATTCTAAATAAAATATTTCAAAATAAATCTACGAGTATATAAACTGAACAAACAAAATGAAACAATTAATTAAATAAAATATTTTTTGACCAAATTTGAGTACCTATTTGTAAATAAATTT
The DNA here is from genome assembly GCA_023213315.1 of Euborellia annulipes. Classification (NCBI taxonomy): domain Eukaryota; kingdom Metazoa; phylum Arthropoda; class Insecta; order Dermaptera; family Anisolabididae; genus Euborellia; species Euborellia annulipes. The sequence continues at coordinate 4,980 of JAKCPI010021790.1, read as the reverse complement.
TAAGAAAAAAGACCCTCCCCCCCAATGTCGCCACTGAAACTTATTTCAATTATTTAGTTTCATCATTAGTATAAATTGTTTGTCTGCCTGGATACAAAAGGAACATATCCCAAATAATTAAATTCCTAACATCTGTATTTTTTACGGATATTCGAAACGTCATTAATAAAATTTTTTTAAAAAAATCATTTGGCTGCTCAGGGAAAACTAATTAAAATAATAAGATGAATTAGTAATCCTACATAAATATTATTTAATATATGATTGATTATTTATGAGGTTGAAAAGGAAGAGGATTGGAATATAGAAAACAGAAAATTTAGCTAGGGTGTTGTGGCGTGAGATTCTGAGTTAACTATCTCAAATTTATTGTTAGTGATATATATATTATCGCCTAGAAATATATAGACGTTGCGAATTTCACCGGAAATTGAAGTTTCGAGGTCTTTTAAATCGAAAATATAGATAAGTTTAAAAAAGTTTCTAATTTTCCAAATATGAAATAAATTTCATTCCTACTTAGAGAGATAGATAGGTACCTTTAAATTTTTATTTTCTTATTTAAATTAAATCTATTAAATTACCGATATATCTCTTGTATAGTTCCAGATGGTTGCCCAACTGAATCCTTCATCTAATATCTCAATGTAAATTTAAGATTAAAATAAAGTTTTTTTTTAAGTAATTGAACGACGACGTTTAATTTAATGAGAATACCATGGGGAGGCGATCCACCACCCTCTTATACTTATATCTACACTGTAGCTAAAAACGGGTTTTAATGATGTTCGAAGATAATATAAAAAATATAGTAGTCTATTAATTGTTATTATTGTTTGAATTGTATAATCAAAATTTAATTTTTGAGGGAGAGAGAAATGATATGCGCCCTAAATGAAAACACCCCGTCCTAAGGAGGTCCTAGACAACTTGAAAATACAATACAATAATACAAAGCTTTTTGTTAATTTAAGAACGTGGCCAGTTTAAAAAAAAATCTGGTGTGACTGGCGCACAGCACACAACTTTCTCTTACCTTCGGTAATCGAAAGTTGTGTACTGTGCTTGTCACACCAGATTTTTTGTGTCGATATATATTTAGTTCCCGACAGTACGTAACATTTGAATTAAGATGTAAAATTTATAAGTATGGGAAAATATTTATATTTTGTTACCATGGCAACCATTTCTCCCCATCTTCCCTATGAAATACAAGAGTAAAGTGGTCTTCAAACAATTTTGAGAGCAAAATCAGAATATACATTTGAAAGAGCATCTAAAAAATAAATGATTTTTGAATTTTAATCAAAATCGTTAGAGCGAATTTTGAGAAAATCGAAAAAAACTGAAAAAGTACATCAGTAAAGTACTAGTACTCTTTGGTCGATTTTGATTAAAAGCTTATTTTCACGCCCTAGGAGGGTGCCTAACTTAAATATAAAATTTCAACCTCCTAGCTCAATTCCTTCATGCTGAAAATTGAACACACACACACAGACAGACAGACACACACACAGACAGACAGACAGACAGACAGACCATGTCCGAAAACCACTTTTTTGGATTCAGGGGACCTCAAAACGTGGAGATCCATCAAAATCTCGACATCGAATTTTTGACATGAATCCAATACTTTCTCTCTATATATATATTACATATATACATAGGTAAGAGAAAGTAAAAATAATAGACTAAATTGAAGAAATGTAAAAATTATCTTTTAAATAAATTTAAAATAGACCATTTATGAATTATTAAGTTATTACTACAATTGTTTGAAAAAGATTTCTTCTTAATTGTGGGATCATATTTAATTTAATGAGAATATATTATCCTTGGAAAATATAAAATAATCAATGAGATTCTTAATAAATTAAATAATTTTTTTTGACAATAGAAAGTTGAATAATATCACATAGGCGGCTTTGTTTGCTTTTGTAATAATCACCGATATACGAAAAAAGAAAGAAAATTGTTGACATAAGATTCAATTGAATCTAAATATCATTTCAATTCATCTTTCGATATCAACACAAGGTGTTATTAAAAATAGTACTTTACGATAAATATTATCAAATTAATTGGTGGCCAATTGTTTTATATCATTTTAACTCTTAAGAGGGGAAGCGAATCAATAAACTTTAATATAATGTCAAAACCTTGACACTGGTCCAAGGGCAATGTATATCTAAGCATATGAAAAAGTGGGTAATAAAATTTAATTTTTGTCACCATCTGGATGGAAAAACTAAAAAATTACAAGAGTTGTCAATAAAATATCACTAATTATAGTAAATCCAATTGTAGAGATCGAGCTTCATGATCCAAGAGAAGGAAGAGAGGTGGTGGATATCTTACTGACTATATGAAAATAGATAGTAAATATCTACTACATAACCTCAAAAAACAAGAAAATAAAAATGGATAAATTCTAGAAAAATCAAATTTAGTTTTTAAAGAATATGATTATTAATTAGTTTTAAACTTGGAAATAAATAAAAGAACTGTTTATTGCCACTAATTATTTATTAATTAAGTCGGCATTTCAGGGTTTTTTTTTTTTTTTTTTAAACATTCACACTTTTTTCCCATTCACACAGTCTTTTCGGCAACTTAGGCCATATAAGACTTTGACGATAACCGTTATTTATGAATTAGTCTATATTGGGGTCCAGGCATTCTTATTTAAGCCATCTGGTATCCAAATGGCTTAAATAAAATCATCGGACTGCCTGGGGTCCGAACCCACGACGTTTGGTATACGAGGTTAGCATGCTAACCTCTACACCAAGCCCCGAGGGCATTTCAGGGGTTAAACGTGTGAAGGTGGTTATGGAGGTGAAGTCAGCTATCATTATTCACTAATATATTGTTGATGTAACAGCAATTGTTGGAGACAACAAAATGTCAATAAAAACAGGAGCTATCTTTGGCTGAGAGATGGCGACAATATCCAAAGATACAAAAAAAAATCTAATTTAAAAATAAAGGAAAACTAATTCTAAAGGGTAAATAATAAAAATTTGAATAGAGAATAAGTTAATTTAATTTAAATTTTTTATCAAAATGACATAGTGGTAGCTTTGATGATTATTTGAATGGAAATGTTCATATGCAACTAGCAGCAGAAAAAGGTCTATAAGTTAAGTTTCGGTCTAATTTATTTGAAAATCTTTGCACAAAGTTACTCGAGCACTCTTATTTATCAATCTTGTCTTATTTAACAATATTAAAATATTCCTCCACTAATACAAAGTTTTCAAGATAAAAATCCTGGCTAGAGTGAAAGTAGATTTTTTTCTAAATATCTACTTTATTTATTTTTTTTTTTTTTCTGATTAGAGGTTCCAGAGAGAGGAGAAAATGCTTCCCTCCCCAGCTTTACTAGCCATGCCTTAATTGTCATTAATTCAGAGGATAGAGAACACGTGTTTAGAAAAGATAAAATTTACTATTGGAGATTTCAATGCTATCAACAGTGAGTCATTTATTCATTTACTCTAATTATTATCACTTTATTATTTAGGTTCAAAATAAACAAATTTCAGCAAGCAATTTGTTTTTAATAAGTATTTTTTTTTTTTTTTTTTGCTTCAGTTGAGTACCTTATAGACCCATGAACTTGGTCTAGTGGAGGTTGTACTGATGCAGGATGCTGGCCTTGCTCGGAACATCGCGCATCTTTTATTTATAACAAAAACATCCAAACAGCATACAAAATGTTTGTTTTTTGTTTGGTTCTTTCTTTCTTTCTCTAAAACCTTGAATTGTTATTAAGAAAAATTAGGGAGCAACAAAAATTAATATCAATGGTCGCATTGTCACAAATCAAGTCAATCACGATCAATCTTGAAGAGTCAAGTGACTCGATGACCTGGCATTGAGCACATGATCATAAAAAACAATTAGAGAGGAGGTGAACGAGATGGCACAGAAACAGAACAGAGACTGACGGATCCGAGGCCGAAGAAGGCTTTTGCCAGAGAGGCGCTCCCCCCCCCCCCCCCCTATTCGTCATGCGTTGTTGGCGGAGAGGTGCAAATTGACAGGAGAGAGCCCTAACTCAAGGACGTCTTCTATTCTTATTATTATACAGTATATATTCATGTTTATTGAATTAGTCTATTATCAGAATTATCATAAGAAATATATATTTTTAGTAGAAAATCAATTTATTTGTGAAAATAACAATCGGTTGTTTATTTGACTTTGGATTTATTTGTTCAACACACACCTTAAAGAATAAAATCTCACCCCCCCCCCACCATTGTTAACATTCAAAGTCAAGGCGATCTTAATATATCATCCCCCCCCCCCCTAGGAGCCGAGGTTAGAGATGTTGACAATTGTCAATATTGATAATCTTTAAAAAAAAATGGGTGCGAGTTCGGAACCCAGGCAGACAGATGAATTTATTCAAAACAATTAAATACCAAATGGTCCCTCGGGCTTGGTCTAGTGGCTAGCGTACTGGCCTTCTATACCAAGGGTCGCGGGTTCGGATCCCAGGCAGTCCGATGATTTTATTTAAGCCATTTGGATACCAAATGGCTTAAATAAGAATGCCTGGACCCCTAATAGATATATTTTAAAATAACGGTTATCGTGGGCCTAAGTTGCCGAAAAAACTGTGTGTATGTGTATGAGTGTGGGCATGAATGATAAAAAAGCGTGAGGGTTAAAAAAAAATACCAAATGGTATAAATAAATTATTAAAATTAGTTGTTTTTTTTTTTTTTTCAAATTCTTTGCATCTCATAGATCTGAATAAGGAAAATTAAAATATTAATTCCATACATAGACTTTTTAAAATGTAATTCAGATAATGAATGCAAGTTCACGGATTTAATTTATTAAAGGGTTCAATTAAAATAAAAAATTCATATGGATGCATTCAAATGATAAAGCTCTAAAATTATATAAATATCTCCTGGATAACTAATGTAATGAATTTTTTTGCTATTATTAATTTTTATACAT